>PVKB01003398.1:0-203371 GCA_004027205.1 Ctenodactylus gundi | reverse complement strand
GCCAGTTGATTAGGGTATTTAGCTGTTAACTAAAATTTCGTAGGGTTAGAGCCTGCCAATCTAGTAAGGGTTTAGCTTAATTTAAAGTATCTGATTTGCATTCAGTTGATGTGAGATAAATTCTTGCAATCCTTACATGGAAGTTGGACAGAGATTAAATATTAATTTATTTGCTTGAAACTTTGAAGGTTTCTGGTCTGTTTAACCTAAATCTCTAGTTAAGAGTTAGTAGTAGGGGTGATAGAGGGAGTAGGCATGTTGATATAATAATTAAGGGTGAGATGGGTGCTATCTTTTTTGTGTTAATTGTTTGTCAGTTGATTTTTGTAGAATTAATTGAGGGAAATAGTGTAAGTGTGGTGGAGTAAGTAAGTCGGATGTAGAAATATAAGCTAAGTAAGGCTATTATTGATATAATAGAGGGTAAAATAATATTATAATTGTCAATTATTTCTTTAATAATAACTCACTTGGGGATAAATCCTGTTAAGGGGGGTAGCCCTCCTAGGGATATTAGAGTTAATATTATGGTGATTATGAGAACAGGGGATTTGTTTCAGGTGTTGGATAAGGATGAAGTTGTTGTGTTAGTGTTTAGGTTAATTATCAGGAATATTGATATAACGTTTCTGTTATGTTGCACAGTGCAGACTATGTATAACAACTAGGTGCTGTACATTTCTAAAAACTGAAAGTAATTTGAACATTTTCACCAAATCATTGACAGTTAAGGAAATAGTTATGCTTTACCTGATGACATTACACAATATTTATGTGTGTTGAAAATATCATATGGCATTCTATTATTATGTATAATTTTTTACATATCAATTAAAAATAAATTTAATTTAAATGAAAATGAGGGAGCCTAGAACTGAAGTAGTTTGATATATTGAGGAAAGAATTGTGGTAGGAAGGAAAGGTGATAAACACACTGAAATAGGGACCAGAAAGCTGTATCCAAGAGATGTTCAACTGTGAAGGATTGTAAATTGGTCCATTTTTATCACCGTAATGAGATACCTAAGGTAGATAACTTTTTGAAGGAAGGAGGTATGTTTTGGCTCATGACTCTGGTAGACTGTTTTCCTTTTTTTAGTTCCTTAAGCTATACATCATGACTAAAATCCAAGTCTGCAACATTGCCTACTGGAGTTCTCAACATATATGTAAAGCACCTTTGACAATTACAACACAAAGGAAAGACAGTAAAGAACCTGATATAGCGGTAAGATACTTCAGGTGCTATAGTGTTGATTCTAAATACACTTTGAAGTTGTAAGCGTGTGAAACCTCAGGAAAAAAAAATCACTTAAAATGAAAAAAAAAAAAACCCAGATGAAATGAAATCCTGAAAAGTGCAGATAGGAGTCACATTACAATAGCTAACTGACAAATGATATATGACCAAAAAATTCAGTACATTGGTTTATAAATAGCAAATAGAAGCCTAAAAATTAAAGATTTTCCAATGCACACATAGGGAAAGCAACCTACTGGAGCTTCTTGCCTTACTTCTGACTATGCCCCTTAGGTGGTTACCCAGGTGAGAGGAAGAGCCTTTTGAGAACCATCAGAGAAGACAAAGTTGGCAGTTTTAAACTAATGCATTCATCTAGGTCAATGTACGTCAATGCTTGCAGACTGAAGTAAACTCACAGGGATCTTGACACTGAAGATTCTGGCTCCGCCAGCCTTGCGTCTGGCCTTAGTCCTGCATTGAAGAAGTTCCTCCCCAAGGAAGATGGTTCTCGAACTGCGGAACTCAGTTTGAGGGCAAAGGGCTGGAGGAACGTTAAGGGACAGGTTTTTTTCTTCTTTCACAAGTTTCCTTCACTTTCCTAGCTCCTCTTCACTACCACAGTAAACCCGAAACTTCACAATAGCTTGAACACAGGAAAACTTTTGAAAAGAGGAATTAGATTGATTTCAGAGCGGTCCCATAAGGGAAAATGGATGTTTGTTTATAAGAACAAAACATATGCCCTGAGACTAAAATAATAGTCAAACTATTCAGCTAAATGGTCTGTCTCACAAAAACTAACCACCAAAAGTTTCAGGAGGAGGCAAAAAAAGAGTATTTCAGATTTAGACTTAACCTACGCTTCCACACAGTCCTTTTCTCTTTTTCTTTTTCTTTCCTTTCCTTTCCTTTTCTTTTCTTTCTTTCTTTTTTTGAGAAATATTATGGAGGAAATTCAAGGCCAAATCTCTCTGCAATCCTTTTTCTACATGCATTCTGTTTCTACTTATGTTTTAGTCTGAATTTGTATTGTTTTATAAGTGCATTATCAGTAAAAAGGAATTTATTGTATGGATAGTCATGACTAAAACCTGACTTAGGCATGGATCGTGACAAGATGATAACAGTTATTACTGAGCAAATCCTTGCAGGAATGAGGAGTGGAATATTTGATTCACACATTTTCCATTCTGCACTGTTTTCAGGCTTTTTGTCACTTGAAGCACAAAAACAATATTCATTAACTTAAATTGTTTAACTGCATTCTTAAAATCAATTGTGAAACCCTCTGTGAGCTTTCATATGGATTCGCTGACTTCCTGGAAAACAAACAGCCACATAGTAAATTATTAAAGTAAATAATTTAATTTTGAACTAAAGATACTTGCATATTAACTCAGAAAAAAATAAAAATTTTATGTTCTGTTAATAGCTACATATAAATACTTTCATTTAAATAGTTACAGTCAATGTAAATCTTATGTAATGTAAAAAAGAAATGGCAAATTTGAACTGTGCTCATAAATCTTATGAAAAATATTTTTGTTGCTATATTATCTTACCAAGACTATATTTAATTGGGAAAATGATAAATATTTATGTACATTGGTCTTTCCAATTCAGATGAACAATATTCAAAATTTAGAACACCAGAACATGCTAATATTTAACGTTGGAGTCTAGGAATAGTTTCTATGTATCTTGATGTCTTTGCAAGCATTAGAAGGAAGGTGTTTGCATTTTCAGTCAACTAATTATGAATCCATTACATTGAGGGTTTCAGAAGTGGGTAATTAGGAATCGTTTTCCTGAAAGTCATGTAAAAGGCGAACAGTTGATTGCTGTTGATTAAATAATCCATAATGAAATTTTTTTCACTTCATCCAGAGAGTAGTAAGTGCCCCAAGGAGATAATACAGGCAACAAATCAATGAATGCTATGTGATGGATTTCTATCTTAAGAAGTGAATCGGATACATTTACAGTAAACAACTTTAAAAATCATTTGCAACTCCTAAAAATATAGATCCCATTCCCTTAAAATTCAAACTTTATAAGCACAAATAAAAACAAATCGTTAAAGATCTACACATTTTATATCTCATGGTGTCCAAAGAAACTGAGATAGACTTTCTTCTTTTTCTACATCTTCATAGCTGCTGGTCCCACACAGTCACGGGATCTGACCTTGCCTACTCATATTCTGTGGTTTAGAATCTCATGTCATTAGCTTTGGTGAGAATATTGTCCCTTAAGACATTTTTTCTATTCCATTTCCTTGTTCATATTTATAAAGGACTTTTGGGGACTTTTGAAAAATTACCCTGCTGCCATGGCTTTATTGATTTGATATTTTTTAAACATGAATATTGGCCGAGCAGCACATTTCTCATGAACTCTTAAGATGCATTTATTTTTAGCCAAGGTTAAATATATTCATTTTGGCTACAACTCAAAAGTCCTTCTTTTGTAACTCTTCAAACATGCCGGTAATCTGGTGACTTGCTTTCTGGACTTGTTCTTTTATCATCTTTTATCTTTTCTTCACATCTAGTGGAAATAGCAAAATCTCTGGCTTTGAGCTTTTTTTTGCAATGAAAAATTATTCTACTCAAAAAAGTGTTTAATAATTTGAATACTAGAAATTACAAGCGATTTTCAAAAGCAGACTCACATTTCATAAAACTTTACACATCATTTGAACTAACTTATTTATACTACTAAATCAAACATGCATTATATTCAACATTCTTGTATTATGATTTCCTATATTACACTATTTAACACCACTCTTTATCACTATATAGAGTTTTATCATGCATTTGCACCATTTTGGATTTTGGGGGTTTTTAATCTTTGTCTTCATTCTTTACATTCTTCTTCTTGAGAACAGTGTAGCGTGGATCTTATCGATTACCATTGATAAATTTCTGATTGTCTTATTCAGTTGGTTTTTAAACAGCAAATTCATGTTCAGGCAACAAAAGAAAAAATAATGAGGATTATCTCAGACTAATAAGTTTCCTCCTCATAAAGTGAAATAATAATAAGAAAGTTAAAAATTCTGAAGACCAGAAGAAAATATTCACCAATCATATATAATGATAAATGGTTGATATGAAAACAACATAAAGAACTCAGGTAATGCAGTAGTGAAAAAACTAATAACCTGAATTTAAAATGAGGAAAGATATTTGATGAATATTTCTTCAAGGAAGACATACCATGGCCAATAGATAATTTTCAAAAAAAAAAAAAAAAAAAAAAACGGTCAATACCACAGATGATTAGGCAACTGTGAATCAAGAGTACAAGGACATGTCACCTCACACCTGTTGTTTAGCTTTTAGGAAAAAAATAAAAGATAATTGCATTCAAAGATGAAAGAGATTAAGTGTAGATGTACATACTCTAATGTTAAAGGCCATCATTCATAACAATAATGTGATCAACATGTGAGAATAAACTAGGAGAAAGAAAATATGTGATTCCAAATGTGGCAATTAAATTCAGGAGATTAGAGAGACTTACCTGAATAGTGGTTAGATAAATAGATGTATGAAACACCCAAATTCATTGTAAATAATATGTATTACATTTGTATATTAATAAAAATAGTGGGGGAAAAAATCCCCATATGATAAAGATGCTGCAGGCATGAAAGGGAATGAACCGAAGTAAGAGGAAAAATATTCAAATCCACTATCTAACAGAAGGAATTCATCATATTCAGAGGAAATAAATAATTTAGAGTATTTGGGGGGAGATTTTGGATGCATATTTTGAAAAGTTGACAAATAAAAATATTCAACTATTAACTCCAGGAGAAAATTACCTACTAGAATACAAATGTGATCATGGTACATTGGATGTCTCTGCTATAAGTAATATTTACAGAGTCATGATAATGTGAAAATGGAATATTCATTAAACATTAACTGTGCTAAAACTGAAATAAGAATATGGGTGAGTAGAAATGTGTTTAACGCAGAGGGGAGAAAGGGTATAGGATTATAGCATGCTTCAAAATGGGAAATTAGCATGAAGTCTAAAATTAATTATAAATAGAAAGAGTAGCTTGAGCATATTACTTATGAACTTAACTAAATACAATTTTACAAATATTTCTTTACAGTTGAATTCTTTCTGCACTATTCTGAGCTGTAGCGCTGGGTGTAAAAGAGAAAAAGTCCCAGCCCACACTCAATTAACTTGCAGATGCAGGAAGACAGGCAATAAACAAAAATTGAATTTGTAGTGTGATGGTTAGTTTTACATATCAATGCGTCTAGTTGTTGAATCAAACATTAATTCCAGGTGTTACCAGGAAGATATTTTTCACATGAACTAAAGAATATATCAGTTTACTCAGCAAGGAGTTTGATCCTAGATGATTTGGCCTGATTCAATTAAGTGAACTTCTTTAAGAATAGGACTAAGCTGTAGTTGTCCTCTTCTTCCTCTCCTCCTCCTCCTCCTTTTCCTCTTCCTCCTTTTGTGTGTGTGGGGAGGTGCTGGGCCCAGAGCCTTCATACTGAACTACATCCTCAGTCTGTTTTATATATTTTTTTTTGTTTTATATTTTTGTTTTTGATTTTCAAACAGGTTCTCAACAAGTTGCTAAATTGGCCAGGCTGGCTTTGAATATGTGGTCCCACTGTCTCAGTCTCTCAGAAGATTGGGATTATAAACTGAATCTTTAAAAAAAAAATATTCCATCTGAGGAGTTCAGTCCTAGATCCTGCCTAAGCATTCAAGCCTACTCTTGTGGTGACCTGAGCAGTGAATTTCTGACTCACCAAGCCAGTCTCTTCAATCATGCAAGCAAATCCTTTGCCATATATACAGCAGTGTTATACCTGCTGGGCCTAGATATAAAAACACAGCTGGATGGGAGTGGTAAGGATGTGGGTCAGGGAAAGATGTTGCTATGTTATAATGGGTGGTCAGGAAAAACTCCCTGACGAGACACTGTGGTTGACTGATTGCATCGTTGGTCTAATTCATCGCTCCTTTATCCAAGCGTTTTACATTGAAGCTTTGCAATGCCTTTCACTAAACAATAAGATCTGTTTTCCCATTGAATCTGGACTGACTTGGCAACCTTTGTGGCCAATGAGATACGAACAGAAAAGGATAAAATAGAATCATAAGAAAGACCTGTCACAATGTCACGTGCCTCGCATTCTCCAGCCACAGCTATAAATATGTGGCAGGGTTGGCTGAAGATTTGCAAGAGATGGTGACTCCAGTGGAATCCAGTGAGACCACACTCAGCCAATAGCCAGCTACTCCCAGACAAATGAGTCTGCCCATCAAAGGTCAGCAAGAGTTGTCTAGCTGACCTGTGACAGGCGGCACACACAGGGTGAGCCCACGCATTATCAGCCAAGTCTTCCCAGACTAGCTGAAATGCAAGAGATAAATTAATACCAATTGTTGAAATGCATGTAACATTGTCATGCCTTGCTGCACACCATTTTTGCGGCAACCGATAGCCAAGAGGGCATGCGCCAAAGCCTGAAGCAAGCAAGAGATCAGGCCATACTGAAGGAGCAGCATTCCAGCTAACAAGAAAAGCAAATGCTATGATGCAGAGGCAGGACGGGCATTCCAAGGGACAGCACAAGGACGTGGACGCCAGGAGTACAGAGAGGAAAGCGCCCAGAGGCAAGGTAAGACAAGTAGTGGGGAGCCGAAACAAATAAGGCCTTCTAAGGTAAGGTAAGAAATGAGTGAGGGGCCTGAGGGTGTAGCTTAATAGTTAAAGCGCTTGCCTGGGAAGAGTGAGACTACTGGTTCAATCTCCCAGCACCACATAACAGCTGGGTTTGGTGGCACATGCTTGTAATCCCAGTACTCAAGAGGCTGAAGCAAGACGATCACCATGAGTTCAAAGACTGTCAGGCTACATAGTGAATTCAGGACTGGTCTGGACCACAGAGTGATACCTTTACCCACCCACCCCCAGCACACCCTCCTGAAAAATGATAGAGGTAGAAAATCATTGAACGATCTTACACAAATTACCAGTAAGGTATGATATCAATTTTTACATATGGACATGGTTGCTCTATGAAGAGAAAACCACAGGGAAGCGATCATAAAATCAGGCAAGCTATTTCATTCGTTGATGAAACTTTAAAAGGAGGAAAATTGGTTGCTCCTCTGATCAGACTACAGCAGTTGAGGAAGAAAGTAACTTTTAGGTTTTGTATATATTGAGTTGGGGATGAATGCTAGAAGAGTAGGTTTGGGTCAAGATGTCAGAATTTGAGTTTTGAGCATGGTAACTTTTTTTTTTTTTTTGAAATAAGGTCTTGCTCTGTAGCCCAGGTTGGCCTTGTACTCAAAGCAACCCTCCTGCCTCATTCTCCCAAGTGCTGGGATTATAGGTTAGCGTTGTGTGGTGCTGGGGAATTGAACTCAGGTACTGAGCACTTGACTTAGCACTTGGTAGGCAAGCGCTTTAACTGCTGAGACATTCCTCCCGCCCCCAGCATGGTAACTTTTAAATGACATTAAAATATGAGAGGTGCATGCATAGATATAAGATGGAAATTCCGTGTTAAAGGTTCTCTTGCAGTTTGTGCTTATTAATGCAAATAATTTCCATGGAATCACATTCACTCAGCAACAGTGTTTTAATTAAGAGTGGCTACAGGCACCAGTGAGTGCCCGTACGGGCACCCTTGTAAGGATCAGGAAAACAGAAGACACATCAGAAAGCAAGTGGAATGCACTTGGGAAATTTCCTGGATCATTTTTGGAAAGTAGGAAGGAGGCAACTAACATTTTGCAAATTGTAATTGAGCCTGAGAGTATTTCACTATTACAGCACAAGTGGGTTCAACTGGCTGGGATACATTTGAGAAGCAAGAGCAGGAAGCCTATAGTCTTATCTGAAATTTAATAGTTCGATGAGTGAGTGTATAACTTTTGGGTTTATTTCCATTAGGCTCAGGTAAGGTAAGGGGGACTAATAAGAATATTGGTGAGTAGAAATGTGTTTAATGCAGAGGGAAGAAAAGGCATAGGATTATAACATGCTTCAAACTGCCTTATGCATGTAAGTTAACATTTATCAAAATCCTAATTGTTACAATAGAAATAATTGCAAAATAATGCAGCTTAGTTAAGTATGTATTTCCTTATTTACACTTAGATACCATGGTATATTTTGATAACATAACTTGAAAAAGAAAACTCTAGTTTAAACAATTCAGTTCATTGAAACTGATTGATTAAAGTCCTTGTGTAGAAAACAACATTATTTCAGAAAAAAAAACACACACACAAACAAACTAATCCAGAGTGATGCTAAAAAATTTCAGGTAAATGTGATTTTTCTAAGACTTAGTACATGGGGAGCAATTCGTCTGACAGCATTATGGCTGTGTCGAGGCTTTTGCTAACTGAGAGTGGCTGATCTACTGTACCACATACGAGAAATTTAGCCAAATAAACAGATTTTTTTCCTCATTATAGCTCACACTTGTACAAGTAGCAACTGGGGAAGGCACTGGGGCCTGATTTGGAGTTTAAAGAGTCAAAGCCCTTTTGTGTTGCTTTATGAATATTGCCTGACTATTTTCACTAAACATCGACCTCTTATATCTCTTATCATAGGCTTAAAATACTAGGGGTGGCTTTCTGGGGGCAACTTCTGAAAATTTTATTTTGTAAAGCTTAAAACGGTCAGAGACTTCAAGGATTAGTTTTTTACCAGTTCTTAAAGTTACAAGTTATATTCAATTCTAATAATGGACTCTCAGAAAGGAATCATAGTTATTTATCTGTTTTCTTCAATTCTTTTTTTAAGATATATTTTAAAATATAGAACAAAAAGTAAGTAAAATAAAATTATTCTTTAACAATTCCATTCCATCCATGCCCAGCAAACCTTGCATAGCAAACTGTTTCATAAACTCAAAGGTTGTTTTTGAAAGGGAACGTTTACTTCTATATTGTGGTATGAAACTATTTCTTGAGTAGCTACACATGATTTGGCTTGAAGACAGAGATTTAGACAGATTTTCCTCTCTAATCTAGCCTAGGAAGGCAGACAATCTGCTGGACCTAAATGGTGGCCACAAGACCAGAGAAAAAGATCATCTGCAGGAGTGGCAGGAAACACTTCAGAGTGGAATATCTCTGCAGACTTGGGCACAGAAAGAAGGAGGGAAACTGAAATACCAATCAAATAGCACTAAGATGTCATCTGACCTCAATGAGAATGGCTTATATCAAGAATTCGAAAAGTAATAGATATTAGATTGCAGGGGAAAAGAAACCCTTTTACATTGCTGGTGGGACTGTAAACTGCTATAACCTCTATGGAAAGCAGTAGAGAGATTTCTCAAAAAGCTGAAAATAGATATTTCACTTGACCCAGCAATACCTCTCTGTGTATCCTTCCAAAAGAGTTAAAAGACCATGTAACAGAGATACATGATGGCTATGTTTATAGCAGCACCATTAATAATTGCTAAGCCATAGAAGATGCCAAACTATCTATCAATAGACCAATGGATTTTTAAAATGTGGTATATATACCTAATGGAGTACTACTTTGTCTTAAAGACAGATAGAAGTGAATTATTTGTAAGTAAATGGATGCAACTTGAGACCATTATACTGAGTGAAGTGAATCAGACCCAGAAGATCAAATACTGCATGGCTTCTTTAATGTGAGACACTGTAAATAAACAATATAGTCAAAGAGTGTACTGAGAGTGCAAATAAATAATACAGTCAAATATGCCATAAAAAATAAAATTTTGCCAACTTTTTGGATAATATTGAGGAACTGTGAGTTTAAGAAATATTCCATCAAAGATTACACAAAGAGCAACAACAAACTGTAAATCATCCGGCCATGTAGTTTCATCACAGTTCTAAGACTTTGAGAAATTATCATGAAAAAACCTCTTTAAAATATTTAAGACTCGTGTTCCCAATATTTCAATCACCTTGAGAAACTCGTAGGAAAGCTTTTAATGGAAATTACTACACTTGTCTTATCCTTCCCAAGACACAAGCTATAATTCTGAGAAGAAGCTAATGAAGTCTGAATGTCTGAAGAAAGAAAGGAGGAATTAACTGGAATAGGTAATAGAACATCTGTCTCTTCTACATATCTTGTAAAATTGAGAAACTCGTAGCTGACACTTGCATTTCAAGGTAATAAGCATCACACTTAATTTTATATCCTCATGAATGTAATGCCTCTTTTTGATTAGCTTACCAACATAATATGCTATATTCTTTATGTAAAGGTGGTATCAGCACTAAATAGATATATCAAATCTTAAAGAAGTTTTTACCGAGTTGACTAAAGGAAATCCTTGTTTTAGACTTGTTTTTTTATCCCTGATCAATTTTTTGACCTTTAAAAAGTTACCAATACTCTGTGAGCCTGGATCTAACCACTACATTCTAAAAATAATTTATAAAGAAGGTGTTTTAGTTATTTGGGGTAAGAATCTAGAATAAACTGAAGGAAAATAAGCCAATAGTATCTTAATTTCCTCATGATACGAGAGTCATCTTTTATAGAATTGGGTGCATTCATTCAGAATTATTATAAGTGACTTTCCTAGGTTTTGGGGATATAACAAAGGACAAAATGAGCTTGTGAAGCTTACATTGTATGAAGGAAGATAAATAAATACATAATTCTTTCAGGTATTAATAAGATACATGCAGAAAAACGAAGTAGAATAATGTAGGAAGTACTGATAGAGGGAGCATTAAAGGGCTCAGCAAGGAGAAGAGCAGCGACAGGCCCCAGGCGTAGCATGCTTAGCAGGTTCAAGGTGCAGCGCAGAATCCCAGGAAGCTAGGACAAAGAAAGCAAGGAAGTGAAAAATAGAATGTTCAATCTTACAGTGTCTACCCTTTCTTTTTTTTCCCTTAAAAGTATTGCAATCTCTCTTAGGTTTTAAAAGGATCATTCTGACTATGTCTGAAGAATATACCATAAGGGACCAAGATCAGATGAAATGACCACAAGACATAATTGCAAAAGTCCAACTGAGAATTTATGGTGAGTTGGGAAAGGATCATACTAGTGGAAGTAATAAATGGTCATCAGACTTTTCTAGACATATGTCAAAGGAAGAGCTGCCATAATTAATTGATGGCTGGTGGTAAGGAATGAAGGGGAATCAAGAATAACTCCGAGAGTTTTGGCTTGAGAAAAATAAAAGATAAATATGACTTCAATAAAATGTTCAGAGGTGAGCCTCCCAGAAGGTGGGGATGGGACAGCACGCAAACCAGAAGTTCTATTCTGGATGTGTTAAATTTGAGAAGCTTCTTAAATGCCCAGATGGAAGACAATTAAGAATTTGGATATCTGAAAACCAACTTTTGCACAGACTGGAGGTCTGTTTGCCCTTTGCAGCATAAGTTAACATAGGAAGTAGTGATAGTTAAAAAGAAAAAGAAAATTAATTAAGTTTTCTGGTTTGATCGTCACAAAAGTAAAGGTGAGAACAAAATGGACTAGAAGAAAACGATCATAGAAACAAG
This sequence comes from Ctenodactylus gundi, assembly GCA_004027205.1. Lineage (NCBI taxonomy): Eukaryota > Metazoa > Chordata > Mammalia > Rodentia > Ctenodactylidae > Ctenodactylus > Ctenodactylus gundi. Next base: position 191,592 of record PVKB01003398.1, on the reverse strand, counting down.
ACAAAAACTGGGAGAAAGTAGTATTTTCGAAAACCAAGTTAAAAGAAATTAGGAATGATGTGAGCTATGTCAAATAATGCTCATCGGCTGCAAAAGATGGGAGAAAAGCAAAACACAGGAGTTAATAACACAAAGGGCCATGACAACCTTAGTTATGAGATGTATCAATGGAAAGATAGAAACAAGAACATCATTAAAATTTAAGGTAGCTCAAGAAAGAGGATAAGAGTTTGGGAGACTGATACTAGAAAAAGGTGACAAGTGGACAGTGTACAAAGCAGATGAGTTGCCTTCCCCAAGGTGAAAGTTCAATTGTGATGAGAAGAAAGATAAAGCCCTACAGAAGTATGTTGGCAGGTGTGGTGGGGAGAACACAGGATCTCTTCTGATTATTTATTTGCCTTAGGAAGATAGGGAGCAAGATCATCAGGTGTCTTGGTCATTGTTTCACTGCTGTGACAGAATACCTGACATCTAAAACTTAAGGGAGGAAGAATTTATTTAGCTCATGGCTTCAGAAGGTCTCACTCAGTCCATTCATGGTAGCCTGCAAGAGAGGAAGCATACGGAGAAGGCTGGAGAGCTGCTTACAGCATTGTAAACAGAAGCCAAGTGAACCAGGAGCCAAGTCAATACCTGAAGGCTCAGGCAAGGTCAGAGCCTTCCCAGGAAGAAGGTATAACTGTTTCTTCTTTCTTCCTCTACTTAGCTCAAGCTGCCAGTCAGGCCCCTCACTCCTAGAGTTGGTGCCCCTCCTTCACATCGTGGTCCACAAATCAATAGCAAACACCTGAAAAGTCTGCCTGGGTGCCCCCACCCAACTTCAATCTCAACAAATTGACACAATCCCTCCAGGTCAAATCCTAAGCATTTATCCTTTCTAGCCAGGCCTTACCTTCCAATAACACAGAGTCCCACACAGCAGTTATCCTACACATCCACATACATGAAGCTTTAGAGGACGTTCCGGATACAAACAAAAGTCATATGACAAAAGTCATAACTCAAAACAGTCTTTTAAAATGTTGGTGGAAGCATCAAGTTCTTGAATCACCCAGGAGCTGGGGGAAATCAGTTGAGAATAATGGTAAAAGAAGCTTGAGAATTCACGGGAAATAAGTTATGAAATAGTAGCCTAGTATAATGAGAGAACAAAAGAATTAAGGAAATATAGCATATTTCTTGGCAACATTAATTCTCCTTAAAACTAAGGGTCATTAATAGAGAAAAAGTAATTTTGAATGAATACTCTCCTCCAGCCATGGCCAGCTTTCTAGATATGAGTCTCTATTCATAGAGTAAGATTCCAAAAAAGGTTAAGGGTTTTCAGGAAGAGTACTGTGGGAGTGGCAGGGTCAAGAATTGGAAATCTTTATGGGATCAGAAGTTTTGGTATTCAAGAGAAATGAATGAGAAATATAGGTGCAGTATTTAGAGGATGAGATAATAAAAGTGCTGAAATTCAGATCATGAAAGAGACATTAGTTATAACAAACTCTACTGTAGGAACATGTTGACACAAATCATTACTTTTGCCTTAAAGAAAGTAAGAGTTTATTTTGAAGCCAAATCTGAGTGGCCAAGGCCCAGACACATGAATTTAGGTTTCCTCAAATAGTTTTAAGAAATTATCATGTATTTAAGTTTCAGGACAGAAGAAAGTCATGACTAAAGCACTTTTTTAAAAACACAGGTTGAAGTAGGCAGGTCCCCTGAAGCTGGGGGATATCTGCCAGAGGCCTCGGATGCTACCTGAGAACATTCGTAGCCCTCTGGTTAGAGGAAAGCTAGGAGCTCTGCTTTTACGTTTTAAAAGGGCTACTAGGAATTTCTGAACTGCTACATATTAATGGATTTTTCAAGAAATATTAAGGCTGATACAAGAGCAGGATAATGGATGAGGCTATGAAAAGGGGCCAAGATAGCCCCTGAACATCTGTCTGTGCAAAGTATACCAACCTCTCTACGAGTACTTGAGAACCTATGTAGCTGATCAGAGATCGTGCATTACAAGTGAGGCTATTTTCAGGGACCTTCAGTTCTCAACTATGATAGTAGGTTACTGATGAAGGTTGGGGACCCAGATTATGGGAACTCAAGGAGACATAATTTTTCCTCAGTTATACAGAGGATAGTACCAGGTCTATTTGGAGAAGAGATTTCTCTAGGAGAAAGAAAACCCTGAGCAACTCTTTCTCTGTCCTGCTAATTGTATAAAAACCTACAGAGAATGTTGTTATTAGGAACTTCCGTCATGACAGTGGCAGTTTCAGATACATGGAACCCAGTGGACTCCTCCCGCAGCTACGACACTGGGAAAGAACCTAGAGTAAAACCCTAGTGTAAGACATTTACTGGCTGACAATGCGGGCAATTTGTCAGGTTCATGTCTTATAAAGTCTACATGAATTTATGGATAAAGAAGGAAGGGTGTAGAGAAGACACCTTAGGGGGGAAATACAGAAGGGGTTAGAAGGGGGATAAAGTCAGATGGGACGCAGAAATGTGGGGAGCCCCTGCAGATCTCTCTGGGCGAGAGGACCACCCCACACCCAGCAGCATGGTGGTCAGCGCTGGATGTTAGTTCCCCGCTCCAGCAGCGACTGAAGTCCTCCACGCGTATGCGGCTTTTGAGGTCCTCCTCCCATAAAATCCTTCATCCTTTTGTCTTCGAACTACATGATACTAACTGGCAGTGGTTCTAGCGAATGGTCAGCTACAGGCTGTCCGGAGCTGCAGCCAGCTGCTCTTTCTATACATTTTTCATGAATTTTGCTTTCCTGCATTGCTGGGAGACTCCTTTACCCCTGACTGTGCCCAGTACTTCCTGTCACACTAGTTATATGACAATTATATGTTCTTAAAATGGCCCAAAATGTTACCTACTTTGTCTCAAGTGGCGGTTTTCTCAGAAAAAAAATCCATAGTTTGTATTTTCTTCATCAAGAACACGTATTAATATTAGAAGAGAGTTAACATTCCTTTCTACTTCCTGATGAGTTACTTCCTTTTCTCTCTTTAGAAAAATACAGTCCAATTTTTCTTTAAGTTCTGTAACTTTAATTTCCATTACCCCAGACAAAGCTATGGCAACATATGGGAGGCAGGGGGAGGGCAGGAAATGAACTGTTTAGTAAAAGATTCTTTATACATCAGAAAATGGGTGAGAGATTTCTTCAGCACAACTGACTCATAAGGCACGTAACCTATTAAAAGTCAAAACTGAGATCATCTTGAGTGTCTTTCATGGTCTCCTGTCTGCATAATACACAGTTATTTTATGAAGGTAAAATAACTTGAAAATATGAAATTTTAGTTATAATATTCCATATTTACTTATTACTTATTCTGAATTACTTCTATAATTTCATAATCATAAACAACATTAAAGAGAAAATAATTTTATATACTCCAGTATCTACACCTCTCATAAGTTGTTTTAAACTATAGAAATGAAATATATTAACCACTTTATAGTCTCACCTCTCCTCCCTTATCTCTTTCTGTCTCTCTTTATTTCTCCTCTTTTCTATCTGTCCTCTCTCCTCACCTCCCTTTTCTCTATCATTCCCTTCTTTGTTGTCCTCCATATGAATATGCTTATCTGTATGTGTGTGTTGGCAAATTCTCTCTCCAATAAGATTGTACAATTAGCAAAATCAGCAATAGATGGAAAATATCTCATCAATGCTTTGAGATACTTTTTCTAACATTGAATATTCAAAGACATTTTATAGTCTTAGGAATATAAACAAATAAGAGAAAGAACAAGTAAAGAAAGACACAATACACTGAGGAGAAAGTTAAAGGACGTCAACAACTATATATAGTAAAAATTAGGGAGAAATCAAAACACAAAGTTCATTTAGATAAAACTAAACAAAAGGAGAAGCAGACAATAAAGCTGACACAGAGTTAATATACAGTAGTGACAGGAAACTTCATATATTCAAAGGCTGACAAGGACTCATTAGCTCAAAGCAGAACACCTGTCAATGTTTGACCTTGCCGACATTTTCATTGATTTGAAGTTGGAGGCAAGCAGACTGTCGCACTAGAATTAATTCCCACCAACAGGTAGCAATATATTCTCAATTATCGCTAGAAAAAAATAGGTAAGTCATGTCATAACTATAGAGAAAGTACCTTTTGTATAATTCTTGGAGGCAGACCATAAATACAAAGGAAAGGATCTGCTTCTGTGTTCTGGATCATTCTTTAAAAAGATGAATTAATAGAGCTTGAGAACTCTAAAAATGTAATTATCTAGGCAGTAACTAATTATTCCAATGAGATAGAAAAATGGGAGGTAAATGAAGAAATAAATGAGTTCTGTGGTGTTCCCAGTGAATTAAGATGGTAATGGATGTGCGCAACAGCAGGAAGGAGGAGCACACGGTCCATGACAGACGGGCGACACTGGTGGGGATAAATCAGGAAGGCGAGACCCGGATGGTGTCTGAAGTTTCATAGGAATAAGCGCCAAGGAAAAGACAAAATAAAGATAGGCTCTTTAGACAGATAACTGCCTGTTAACAAAAAGAAAGAAAGAAGAGAAAAGAAAAGAAAAGAAAAGAAAAGAAAAGAAAAGAAAAGAAACACTACCTAGATTTTTATTTATTTGCCATCTCCCTGATAGTGAGATTCAAATGGAGAAAACGAACAAAAAAAATAGTTTATTCAAGTATTGCATGCCAGAACCATTAGTTTGAAGGGTGTTGGAGAACATAAAATTTGCAAAATGCTGGTGTCGTTCACAAGTCACTACCTCAAAGGAAAGAGAAAAATAATTCAGTATATTTGAGAATTCTAACATCCATGCCTTAACAATGGGGCCAGTCTTTGCATTGCCTTTTGATACTGTTAGATGAAGATATTCTCTTCGAAATCGTTTAAGTGTGTCTGCACAAGCTTTTAGACCTAATTTCTAATTAATGAAAACCACTAGGGTCAGATGAACCAGTCAAATAAGTATATTTGAATACTCAAATTTGGGCTATTTTACTTTAAAATAAATGTTTTGATATCCCCAAAGAGACATGAAACAAAAAGTAAGTAATCCATAACCTTAATTGGATATTGGCTGCAAAACAACCTCAGATGCAAGTCAGTACATGAGGAGACTCAGAGGTCATACTACAGTAGTCATTCAGCTAGAAAAAGTAATCGCGATCTATTAGCTTGGTAACGCCAACCTAACTGGAGGCTCCTAAGAGCCCGGGCAGTGCTGGATGATGAAAGGTGCTGCTCACTTTTCTTCAGTGAGTAGCATGTACAATCAACAGCCCCATTGCTCAGTACGCTTCAGTGACAGGGACAGCCAACAGCCCGTGTCCCTAGAGCAGGTGCCTGAGGTGAGGGCAGGGTGGGCAGTAAGAGCTTTGTCTTATTAAAATATTGGGTAATATACTTTGATTGCCTGATAAAGCCCTGAAAAACCAGGACACATGCTTACCTGGGTTCCATTTCTCGGGGGTAATGGATTCCACTGGAAGATTTTAAAAGACAACTCTTTTTTCTGCTTTTAGGAGCCAGGCCCTTAAGGAAATTCTCTTGTCCCCTGGCACTCACAGCTGCAGGTGGCTGACGTGTAGATGGGCAGTGGGGACACGGGGGAGCCACGGACAATGAGTCCAGCAGCCAAGTCCTAGTCCTGGAGGGCCGCGTGTGACATTCATAAGTCGGATTTTAGGAGACTGTCTATTAGAATCTGAGATGTCTAACAAGTGATAACCTATACAACATACAATTGGAAAGCCAGGGTGAGAGCTGCTTGCTGTTCAGACCATCTTAGGCAAGTCAATAAACATTTAAAAACCACATTCCTTGTCTTACTAACGTTTCTTGAAAAGACTCAAAATGATCACTAATTCAAAGAGTTTAGCATAATGTCAAACATGTCACATATAATATTTTTTCAATGCACAGTGTTTTTCTTAGTATGAGATCTCAGGTCACACAAGGTTAATGTGTTTTGGGTTTGTCCAGCAAGATTTCTCCCAACTGAAATTACGTACAAACTGATACTCAGCACGGCCCCTTCCCTGTGGTTTCAATGTTTCTCCAGTTTGTCCTCCATCACTCTTTTCCCTTATTTCTCTGTTTTGATTTATTCAGGACCAAGAGGAAAAAAACTGTAGCTTTCACCAAGGGCCAGTTTAACCTTCCTGAGCCACAAATACCTGATGTCCTTTCATCACTGACCCATTCACACTGCTTTCCTTGACTCTGCTTCACGACTAAGGAAAATACCTTCATCTTTGAACTTTTATTAAAAGACACACCCTTCATCAGTTCATAAAAAAACTCAATTTTCCCATGTTTGTTCTACATTCCTTTTCAAATTCAGAAAATAAATTATAACTTACATCCTTCAAATCTCAATACTTTTTCTTATACCATACATAACATTCAGACCTTTGGTATTTCTGGACTTTGGATATGTTAATTGAAGCCCTGCTAGATTTCTTGCGGGCTTCGTCTGGATTTGTGATTTTCCTGTCTTGTGATCCTACCTTTATATAACCCACCTATGCTAAACTATGCATCACACCTCAGCATTAGTTACCATTGTGTCACTGCTCCTCACACATCACATAGTAAGCCATCTTCTGCAGCATTTCCACATACAGTTGTCTTAGTTAGTAGTGTCTCACTGCTCGTACACAATATCCAACATCCACCACTCAAAGGAGGAAAGGTTTATTGTAGTTCCCAATTTCAGAAAGTTTCGATCCATTCATGAGTGGATGAATGTCTGTTAGAGGGGACTTGCCAAAGGAAAGCTGTTCTCACCACTGCAACATGAGAAGCAGAGTCAGAGAGCAAGGGCAGAGCTAGTGTCCATCTTCCAGTCATGTTCCAGTGATCCAACCCTCCTAAGTGATGTCCCAGTGGTTCATTCCTCCCAGATCTTTACCCAGTGACTCTGTCCCAAGTCTGGTATGCCATGTCTTAGTCGCTTTTTCATTACTGTAACTCAATACCAAACATGCACAAATTGGGGGAGGAAAGATGTATTTTAGCTCACAGTTTCAGAAGATCATGACTCCATTCATGGGTGGCAGTTGGAAAATGGTGGCAGCATGTGGCAGAGATGGAAGAAGCTCCTCATAGCATTAGGAACAGAAAGCCCAGTGAAGTCCTCCCAAGGGAAGATGAAAGTGTCACATATCATGCAGGTCCCATCCCACTGATCCTCCCCTTCTGGGTTCAGCCTCAATATTTTTCCTTTCCAGGTTTAAAGGCCCTATCACAAGCCTGTAATCCAATCCACACATGTATACTCTATCATCAGCCACATGCCTGTCTTCCATCACAAGCCTGTACAATATCACACATCCATCACACACCCTCTAGAACAGGCCTTCCCCTCCTAACAGCACGTGATTCCATAGATAATCCATTAGATCCAGATGCATGAGGCTTTTAGGGTACATCCCAAGTCCAGCCACTGCACCCCCTCTTAGCAGCGTAGGAAATCAATGGATTAACCTGCATCATTGAGTTGCCTTTCCAATACAAGGCTTTTAGGGACATTCCAGATCAAAACTGTAACAATTCTGAATGCTGAAATGGTAGTCTTTGCTAATAACCTCTCCTCCTGATCTTGCACTCTCTTTTCCTCATTGAAGCTGTTCCTGACTCTTCCATTGCCTTAGGTTTTCTAGAACTTTCCTGCTATTTCAAGAGATATCAGGTCTTCTCTTCACCATGTACATGGTCTAGAAACCATAGCCCATTATTTTCAATATGAGCACAAGGAACTTTTGAATGAGTCGTAATCTTTTATATGATCAAATAGCATTTCATCATACAAACGTTATATACCTTTTCATTTAATTAATCCAAGAACAAGAATTATTTGAATGTAATGAATGTTAACTTATATGAAGAAAGAGTTGCTCAGAAGAGTCATACAATTAAACCCAGAGATTTTTTTTTAAAGACCTGATTAAAGAAAAAATCTTAACCTTGATAGTTGGGTGGACTGAACTTGTATATTAACTAAAACACAGTGAGGGTGCAGTACTGCGGGAAACATGTGCTTGGTTAGCATGCTCACGGACTGGGGTTCAATCTCTAAACCCAAAATAAATAAATAATTAAAGCAATTCTGAATTGATTCTATTTTAAAGCAAAATTGGAAGCTTTTATAAATGTTTCTTGGGCATGCCTTAGTTTGAGTTCAACAAACAAATCTTATGCTTGGAGTATTTTTAAGTTACATGTTATTCAAATAAATTTATTTCATCAGTATTTTTGGTCCATAGAGAAAGATGTGTATGAATATAACATATTCCAGGAGAATTGATTACACTGGAAATTAAAGAATTGAAGTTTCTCTTTTTGGTAGAAGAAATCTGTGAATTAGATGGCATATACAGAGTATTAGGTATGTAAGTCAGCCTAGTGTAAGCATTGCCAAAAACAAATATGGGTCTGTCTTTTGTTAGGTGGGTTCACAGAAACACTGAAATATATTCTTCTTAAAGGATTTGACTAATTAAAGTTGATATCAGGATTATAAAACTTCAGGTTTGCTAAAATTAGCAAACAGCTTAAAACAAAGCATGTTACCTTTAAAGCCTTAGCCAGGACATTTTTCAGCATGATTTTGATTAAAGATATTACCCTCTCTTACATTAATAATCAAAGTTAAGCAGTGACTCCTTACAAGTTCTGCATTGCCTTTTATGTATGCTTAGCATAATCCTCACTTGATGTTTGGATTTTGTATAATATTACAATATCCAAGAAAAAAATCTGGCTTATTTTTGCTCTGCAGAAATAAAGTAAAATTCAGTTTCTAGAGTCATTGCTAATCTATTTGCCTGTAGAGGGCATATACAGAAGTAACAATGAGATTGCCTAGCACCTGAGTATGTTTCAGAGTGACTCGATAGATATCAGTCAGAATAATTTACCTCTCTGTGTCAGTTTCCTCATATGTAAAAGATAATACCTAGCTCATAAGCCAGTAAGTTTAATAAGTTAATACATCATAGTGTTAAGGTCAATGCTTACCACATAAAAAGTGGGCTATAAATATTAGGTTAAAAAAAGAACAACACAGGCACAAAGATGAATATATTAGATCACACATACAAAATTTCACTTCAATAAAAGGAAAGATTATTCTTTAAAAAAAAAAAAAGAGTCCAGCTTCAAATGGTGAATCTGCCTTTTACTGGCCCTGGGACTGTTAACATAGCACTTAATCTTTCTGTCTCATTTTTTCATTTCATCATGAAATGATCATCACACATAGCTTAAAATTTGTGATAGTGATTAAGTGAGAAAATATATACAATACACTGTATGAAAACTAGAACATAGTAAGTTTTCAATAAATTGTAATAACAATACCAAATTAATGTCATCATTGTGACCAGTGTATCAGAGTGAAGTCATTAGCCTTTTAGTTGCCTATGTAATGAAGGTCACTGGATACATCAAAACTCTGGATTGGCTAAGTCTTTATTAAGTATGACATATGTCACATATCCATAGGGCTTAGTTAACAGTACTCCAAAACAAGACCCTAAAAAATTTGATCCTCTCACAAAGTAAGAGGTTATGATGAACAAGGGGATTACTAAAAAATACTCCAGTAAGTAGATTCAAGTCAAGAAAAAAGGTATGCAAAAATCTACCTGGCAGAAGGAAAATTGTAAAGGTGCAATAAAACCTGGATGCATACAATTCATATATATAATGTCTCCACTGTCTTTCTTTGAACGTAAAGTATAAAAAACCTACTGTAACTGTTTATTCTCACTATGATACTTAGCTAACTAAATTAATTCAGCTCAAAGAAATAATGGACTTCATGAAGAAATAATCAATCCAATAATGTAACAAGTCAATTCGGTCAACATCACAGAATTAATTTTTCCACTCCAATACTGTGATAACTGTATGTATAAATACACAGTGTGTATATGTATTAGAGTTGCCTATGTTCAATATTTAATGCATATAAATTTAGATTTTTTATTGCATTTATTTCAGTGAGATATCAAACAGGTCAAATTTTTTAAAAATTAACTTATAGTAAGATTTTTGAAATATGGATCTTTTAAAATAGTAGCACTGCACCAACTCTACCAAAAAGTTGAAGATATGATACATACATACATACCCTTAGGGAAACAGCTGGATCAGCTTTACGCAGTCATAGCAATCTAGTGAATTCAGTCCCAACTTTTAAAACAATATAGCTTTACGTTAGACATGGGAGATGGGAGGGATAAAAGATGCTTGGAAGGACTGCAAAGCTGTTTTCAGGGTTATTATAACAAAAACCCACTTAAACTAAGAAGAAAACAACATGGTGCTATAGTTTGGATCTGGAGTGTCCCCCCCAAACCTCACATACTTCTGGATACCGTACTTTTGGGAGGCGAGGCCTGGCTGGAAGGGAGAGATGCTTAGGACATTATTGGCTCTGCCCGGCCTGACTAAGCTCTGTTCTGCCATGAAGTGGGAATCCCTTCTTCCTACTTCTTACTTCTTGCTTTTTCTCGGTGGTGGTGGTGGGGGGGGTGGGGGGTGGGTTGGACCCTTTCCCCACAAGGACTAAGATGTCATTAGTGTTTACACATTGTAGGTCCTGGAAGAGAGAGTGGTCAAGGGGCAGCTGTTCACTAAACTACAAAGGCAAGACTAGAGCTTGTAAATGTCCACATTTGCGCCTTTGAGGACTTTCATGAGGGGAGCTGAGAGTAGAAAAGGAAAAGGTCAAATCACCAAGCAGAAGTCTGCTCCAACACCTACCTTCCTACCAACACTTACCAACTCAGAACTGGGATTAGTCAAATAATTTTAAATTCAAATCAGTACTTTCAAGACACAATGAAAGTCAACATCTAAAGAGAGGAAAATAGGACATACTTTACTTGGTCCATTTATAGTTTGCTTGATAATTGCCAGGTATTTAACCAAATGTGATACCTACACTTGCACTTTCACCCGAGACCACTGATGTTAGGGATAGACCTGAAAGCAATAAAATAGTTACAGTTAAAATTAAGATAATTTCTTCTTTTCCTCAGAAGAATTCAGAAGTTTAGTAAGAAAGCAGCAACTTACTGATGGAAAAAAATGACTGAATACAACTGTATTTTTCTTGATGGTAGATTTCATTGACGTAGACAGGTAGATTTGCCTTAAAACTTTGAAATCACTAAAATGACTAACATGATTTAAAAAAAAAAACTCTATTCTTGAGGATGACAGCATTTTCACTAGAGAGTAAGTGTCTCCAATGCTATGCTTTGGCCTAACAAGATCCATATGCGGAAAGGAGAGAAAGTCAGCAACAGAAAAAAAAAAAAAAAAAAAAAAAAGACTTCTATTTGTCAAAGGACCTGTTTTCAAGAAGAAAGCCTGTTTTTATTTTATAGTTCAGGGAAGTTTTCATAGAAACTCCTGCTAGTCAGTTTGCAGTTTCAGAGATTCAGCGATAGGAACTCTGGTACACAGAGGGTAGGGCCGTCTCCATACCAATAAGGAAAAGTCACTTGCCAGTGTAAACTTGGGCTACATTGTTTAGAAGAAGCGCTGCCTCTCTTATCAGCAACGTGCATATCAAAAAAAGAGTGGAGAGGTCTCCAGAGCCCGCCTTTGCGCAGCAAAGCCCATGCCCTATCAGATCGGTTCCTGTTGAGAGGATGGACGTTACGATTTATAACAAATTTGAGACGTACTTGTGCTTTTTAAGGAAAGGAAAGGGAACTGTGGGACCTGGGAGAAAGGAAACTGCTAGTGAATCCAATCTACAAAGAAATCAATTTCACACGGCCATAATTCAAGGAAACAGACCGTATGTAATGATGCAGGCGGGCATTTTACTCTCTAAAATTTGAACTTTCTTCTTGGTTACTATAATATTTTTGAAAACAGGTTCGACTCTTTTTTCCTCATTACCCTCTGCAAGCATTTTTGTTACACATGGGAATCTGTGAAACACAGACTCACACTGTGACTCATGACTATTGTTCCCTTCAGATTTTCTCACCACCTCGCCCAGCATCATTTCCCTTTTCTCAAGACCAAAAAAAGAAAAAAAAAAAAAAAAAAAACCACGGAAAAACACGAATGTTTTAAATATATACTGGATGTATAGCAAGAGATATACTAAGATAAACCCATTTTGCCTTTAGTAGTGCATACTTTGAAGTTCCCACAAAAAGCATGTTCAAATGCAGAATTCTATTACATAACAACATGATTGGTAAATTTCTGTTTCTTCCCCTCTTGTTACACTGATGAAAGGGAATACCGTAAGTTTGTTCTTCTTTCTGCTTCTCCCAAGCATATCTCCTTGGGAACTTTTCTATGGCATCTGCTATAAAAATAGCATTTTAACAAATACTAAATAGCAATGACAATGATAACATCTCTATATCGAACTATTTCCAAAAATTGAGAGAAAAGGAAGCTCCCAAAAACTAGTTTATTTGACACCAGAAATTATGACTACTATGACTTCAGAAATGGTCACTAAATGGTGACACATAGGTTAAATTTCCAATTAAGGTACTAACACTTTAGTGGTACCTCTTAAGAGAAATTCTGAGATAAACATGTGACACTTTAAGTCATAGGATGGAAAACAGGAGAAAAAGGTCTTAATCCAGGTCTCAGCTCAAAATCGCTCTACCAGAAGGACAACAGCATGATGGGATGTAGAGGGATAGAGGAAAGAGAATTGAGTGGTTTGTTTTTAATAAAACAAACTCGGAATGCAGTAAAAATATGTAGTATAGAATCTTATCCCTGGAATGAACTTTAGAAATCAGTAATCTGATCTCATGTAACAAATAATAAAATGTCAAAGGGCTGTGGCAAGGAGACCAATGTCACACAGAGGGCATAGCTTTTACATACATTGATTCTAAATGCCAGGTCCATGACTCTATGGCCTTGTCTTTAGTGTTAAGAACACTTCCATTAAATATCCATTTTTTTAAAATAATGAAACCTTAGAATTAATCATCTTACTAATGATGATGAACCAATACATCTTTCATTAAGATAAAGAACATGCAAAAGTATATTAGCATTACACCTCCTTAGTTTATTCTGTCACTTTTGTGTGTCCAGTATGATGACAAGATCTTGTAGCAGAAAAAAGCACGAGTCAGGTCTGGTGGAGGTGACCTGTTGTCTAGCACTCTGGAAAGCTGAGGCAGGAGGACGACAGGCTTGAGGTCAGCCTGGACAAATTAGTGACTTAGTAGGACCTGATCTAAAAATTAAAAAAAAAAACATGACCTGGGGATGGATGTACCTCAGTGTGAAGGTCCTGAGCTTCATCCCCAGTGTCACAAAGAGACAGAGGAGAAAGAGGAAGCAGCAGCAATAATGGCCATGATGGACATTGGAAAAAGAACAAGCTCATAATTGCCAACTTATTTATTATTCTTTTACATACAACAAAATTGCCCTCACTTTCTGAGATTTGATTTTAATCTCATATAAAATCATAATGAAATTGCATAGCTTGTACATAAATGAAAATAGGAAGCACTGGATCTGCCCTGCCGTGAGGAGACATACAGAACTCATGCTTGGTGAGGACGAGAATGTGACACCTGGATTTAGATTAGAATAGTCCGGCAAGAAATTCTAGCAACTAGAAAATATTCCAAAGCTGTTTGTTAAGCAGGTGTTTAAATGCAATAGTGTGATAGTGAAAAGTAATGCAAATACGGGTGGAAACACTCCTGGGGGTGTAGCTGCGGTGAAGAGCACCGGGCTGAGGGGCTAAAAGCCTTCAACTTAGTTTTGAAAGAAATAGAGGAAGATGCTTAAGAGAGCTGGCAGGCAAGGTGTTCCAAGTGCAATAAGATGACTAACTCTGAGGAGAAACAGATATGAATAAAAGATATAAAACAGCTCAGGCCCAGAAGGGTCAGAGAAGATTCTCTGAGAGGTGGGAAAATATGGAATTGACTAAACTAAAGCCAAACAAAGGCCTCAATTGCTAGACAGTTATTTAGAGGTGGTGAAATATTAATGTGAGTAGACTCTGAAGAAAAGAGATGAGAAGATAAGACTAGTGAGTTTGAAGCCATCTGGCTACTCAGTGGATAAAGACTAATGTTGTGGGAAAAGTCTTAAGGCAGGTAGAGAATTAGGTAAAGGCCATTCCAATAATTTCAATATCAGGGACATAGTCCTGAAATAAGAAGGTAATGAAGAACCTAGTACCTGCCTATAAATCTGCTTATGTAAGATCCTTCAAGTCCAACCACGGGCAGTTTACTGACGCTTTACCCGGCAAGGCTTACGAAAGAAAAGCTGGCCTCTGCACACCAGACTTGGTGTACAGAAAAAACACCACTAAGTCCTTGCCTGTCGCTTTCTATTTGGTGCTGCATTAATTCACTGTCCCAACAACTGGCTGTTCAGCTCTCTCTAGCTCAACCCAGATCTCAAAAGAGGAAAAAAATAATGCTAAAAGGAGAGACCCAAGTTCTAAGCACCATTCTTGTTTTAAGCAAATCTACATTCCCACTCTTTAGAAACATAAACTGTATGTTCAAAACATTTGGGGAAGGAAAAAATCTACTAATATTTAAAAGTACTTTTAAATTCCTTAAACAAAGATTATGGCAGGGTTTCAATTTCCAGCTGATATATGACATACTAAAAGTTCGTATTTCATGGTGTAGACTAACTTAGCAAAACTTCCACAGCACCAGCATTTGTAATGTAAATCCAAGAGTCAAGAGATCTCTAAATTATTATTTCAAAAACACTACTGAAAAATAATAAACTATGGGGACCTGGAGTCTCATACAGGTCTGACAATGATGGAATGCCTGACAAGTCACTTTGCAAGTGGGGATGTGAGGATGTCCTCATCTTTTACTCTGAATATTCAAGTTCATGCAAAAGGCAGTGTATTTATTTTACTGTGCATTGATCCTGCGATGACTGTTGTGACTTCTTAGGGGAATATTGCTGCAGAGCAATTGTCAGCGGAGCTCATCAATCAGGGCTTCTCAATGCCAGCAGCTCATTAGTACAAGCTCTACCTGGGGAACACGTGTGGTCCCTTCTCTGCTTCATCCTGCAATTTTTATCCTGTCCCTGGGCCTCCTTGACTGTACAGTCCTCTTGCCTCTTCATTTCTCTCGTCATCTACTCACTTCCCCACATGCTCTGAAAGCGAATAACTAAGTATTCGGTGACTTAGCAGCCACTTCGAAGGTGAACACAGTGTGTGCAAATGGAGGTCAAGGGCACGGCTCTCTTACCGCGGAAACTTTGGTGTTTGTGTCAATAATGTAATGTCTAAAATCTTACCAGGCCTATGAAGAAAAGGTCTCATGTAAAAAGTTTTAGAATTCATTCTAAATACTACCATTATAAAAAGCTTCACACATACAATTTTTAAAGCTTAATAGGAGTATATGTTCCTATTCAAATACAAAGCTGTACCATTTTTTCATAAAGTTAATAAATAGCTATTTTATAGATAATTATGTTTCTTCTTTTCCTCATTTCCCTTATTTTGACATCTTTTTTGTCATAATTGTTTCTATAGGCTTCCTGATTTAATATAGTACCAATGCAACTGGCTTTTGGATTTAAAAGTTCTGTAAGTTGTACTAGAAGTTTAAAAATTCTCTATAAATGAAGAGAAAATTTGTGATGTTTATTTTAACTGGTTGCAAATAGCTTACAGACAAACAGGGTGTTCAAAGCAGGTAAAGTCTTTCAGCTCAGCAATCCTACATCAGGAAAAGCCACTAGATATGGCACAAATTTCTATAATGAACCCCAGCATTTAGCCAAATGGGTTCTATATGCTAATTTGGAGCATAAAGACCACAAAAGCATACAGACAAATTATCAGTTTTCTCACAATAAATTCAAGGTGTGCCAAGAAGAAACAACTGATCGTATTTCTTCTATTTAAAGAACATACTCTTTAAGAATAAAGCACTAATCTATTTTTTAAAAGATTATAGATTAAAAATATAAATGACTTTGAAAACCATCTAAGAATACACTGATTATTGTACTGACATTATTTTCATTTGAATAAAAGCACCTCCTCACTTTTAAAAACTGAAATAACCTTTTGTGCCTTGGCTTCTTAAAGTCAGCTCATAGCTACCAAGTCCTACACTCAGATGAATGATTGGACACACTGATTGTTATTGTAGCACAGTGTTTCACACATATCTGCACAAACACATACCATAAGTGATATGACTTTCTATTTTAAAATTCCACCGTGAAATCATAACCTTAAATTAACATCAAGAAGTGCCTTATCTTTTCTTATGCTAGTAAAAGTTATTTTACCATAATTGCAAATTTAAATTCTATGCATGTCTATCCCATTTTCTCATTTCTTCTGAGTTACACATATTGGAAACCAAAATGGTGACTTTTATTTGAAAAATTAAGAAAATAAAAATTCATCATTGCCTGAATGCAAAATGTCTCAAGTCTGTGACAGGTTAATGGGGAGCATTATTATTGTTACAGATCAACAAACAAGTCACTTTGGCATAACTAAAGGTGATTTCCTTTCAGCTGGTTGCAGGCTGGTGAGAATAAACGTTGATTATCAGAAGAGAATGACTGACATCTGCTGGAATATAAGAGAAATGGAAAGGAAAAAAATATGTAAGTGTTCACAGCTCAAGAATGTATGGGTACCTACAATCTGTAACATGTTACTGTCAGTATCTAAGAATAGAAAAGCAATGGAATTCAATGAAAAGGACTACAGTGTGTAATTTTGTGCTGTTTCACCGTGGGAAGTCCACTCAAGGTTAACTTTACCTCCAGACCTCTACAAATAGTGTATTTCTGCCCGTGAGTTGTCCACATCCTGTGGATTTCTGCTGCCTATGGATGCATACTGGTATGAGTCTGGGTCTGTACAATCAATAAAATGAGCATTGCCAATCTGGATTATAAGAAATTTCCTAAAATTAATCACTAAGAGAATCAGAATACAGCTTAGCTACCAAATGAGCACATTCTTGTCATCAAACATTGTCAATCCATGCTGAACTTTTTAAGTTGTTTTCCACTTTAAAAGTAATTTCTTAATGAGGTAAGGGGATAGCTACTTATTGAGAGCCTACTAAGATATTACATTTAGATAGCCATACAATTCTATGAGGTTGGTATTTTAACTCTATTTTATAGTATTTTTGTTGATTTTGTTTGTTTGCTTGCTTGTTTTGAGATAGAGTCTCACTATGTTTCCCAGACTGGCCTCAAACAATAAACTGGGTTCAAACAATAAATTGGAATACTCACACACATAGAGACATGCACATGCACACACATGCATGCAGGCACACACACCCTACACCTGTCTCACTCTCCTGAGCAGTTGGTACTACGGGCAGTGCCACCGCACCCAATCTAATTGCATTTTCTACATAAGAACTCTGAGTGTTTGAGAGACACAGAAATTCGCCCAAGGTTTGACAGGTTATAAACTATGCATATCCGATCCACGCCCGTCACTAAGGCAGCCCCGTCGTAGTCAGCTTCCTGTATCTGGGACCAATTGCACAACACTCAGAACTATTAGGAACTTTTTTTTTGGATGATAATTTCAGAAATTTCACCCCATGGTCAGCAGGCTCCAAGGCTGGAATACCGAGGTGGAGGGGGTGGCAGAGCTGTGTCCAGGAAACGAAGCCAAACAGCACCAGAGCAGAGCGGCCCAGGGTCCACACTCACACTAGCCAAGGTCACTCCTTCAGGACGCTCCGTGGCTCCCCAAGAAGTGTGCTTTCCTAATCCTCTAGGTGGCTCCCCAGCCAATCTGGTTGACACAATTAAGCTTAACTGCCACAGTCCCATAAGACTGTAAAGTTTTAACTTTATTATGTGTTTTAGTGATATTCCTCATGACCTAGTATGTGCAGGGCAGTGCCAACTCTACCTTTCATGCATGTCCATGCATCCCAATGAACCCCACTTGTATCAGAGATTGCATGCACTGTGCAGCTCAGCAGGGAAATGCAGTGCTCACAGATAACAGTACTTCAACCCGCCTCCACACTCTGTGCCTTTGAAGATGAGCATCTGTTGATATTAAGCCAACATGTAGGCTTTCCTAATTAATTATTAAACTAGGACTTGGTAAGTAATTTCATAAAATAATGGAATATGCTAAAATTTAAAAAGAATTATTTGCTATTTATTTATCATGTATTTTATTTGCTGCCCAAAATAATTTCTCTTCAGACAGTGCAGGCCAGGAGAGTCAAGAGATTGCATGCCCTGTTGTAAACAAGAGAGCTGAAACTTACTCTTCAATTCTACCTGACCCCAAGGTCAGTGCTTTTCACAAGTTCATTAAAGAGATTTACTTTTTTTTACCTGCCAGTATTTATGTCATCCATATCACTTTTTAGCGTACAAATTTTATGAAAAAGTAAGTCCACAAACTCCTTATTGAAGACCCTCATGATCCCCTCAGGACACTGTCTGCCTGCAGGTATTGGCGGAAAGCCTGCGAAAACTAAGAGAAAATGCAATTGAGTCCAGAGGGACTGTTTTTCTTGCAATTTAATATATAGTAAAGATTCTGTTTGTTCCTAAGTGCCAAGATGAAGATGGAGCAGGTAATTCCTGTAGGCTCTTCCAGCTCTGCATCTAATCAGGAGCACAACAAAGGAAACAGAGCTGTGCCCTTCACTGTTAGGTTTTCACAACCCACTCACAGGATCAGCGTCATTGATATGTTATACTCATCAGTCCTTAGTTGCAGGAAGAGCTAGCTAAGGTTTTGGTTTTTGGGGAGGGGGTGTTGTCATGGCTCATAATGCCTCATGACAGTTGACATAAAATTCTGTGCTCACAAATAGCCCATTTTTTCATATAAACATCTTTCATATAAACATTATCTTCCATAATATATATAACATTTGAAAAACTGCTATATTGTTTTATCCTCCTTGACTAATACAAAAATAAAATCTAAATCTATCTATTTTGCCTGAAAACAAAAATAGCTACAATCAGAACTTAAAACACATGCAAATCTGATCAAAACTCACGTTTTATAGTAAAAAAATAATTTACATGAAGCATAAGACTGAATATCATATATACTAGCCCCTTAAGAAGTTAACAGTGTCTTCTCATTTCCAGATGTTAAAAAAATTAGTTACTTCTAAAATTAATAAAACAGTCTGACTATTATTTTAAGAATTAATAAGGTGGAAGTAACACAACATAGATATCTTCTATGTTTAGTCATAGTTCTGCCAGTGTGCATAGTGCAGGTTGAATCTTGAACTCAATGGTGCCATCTAGTGGAATTCAAGCAGAAACGCTGTAGGTTGATTTCACGTTTAGCAACCTTGATGTCAGTTATCTTTTATAAGCACAATTGCGGACCTTGCAGCACCTGGCAATAAGTAATCCATTGATCAAAGAAAATACAAGATCCTCCTTGAAAGAAGTACCCTGTTCGCAAGAAAATGTTATTTCCTTGAAAATAACCTGAGCATAGTTGTATACAGAATAATCTGCTTATGAAAATACTAAGCCTAGAGCCATTATCTTTTTAGTAACAACTAACCTCTCAAACTACAAGACATTTACAAATGTTCTTTAGCTATGGTAAGATGCCTCTTATCTAAAAATGGGCAAAGCATGGACTACAGGGTCTAACTGATCAGGGATTAACACAACACGGTCGCTTACTCGAGAACACCGGCTTCAGTTCACTCATCTGAAACATTTAAAAAAGTACTTAGCCCAGGGAGTCACGGCAAGGGGTTAAATTGTATGTATATGTATCATTCACTCGTTTTTAAAAGAAATTGCTTTTACTCTTAATTTGTTTTTTTAAAGCCTGTTGCTGTGTTTACTCTCAGTGATCTTGCACCTTTGCCTATAGTCATCTTACCTCAACAGACACTAAATAAACATCAATGTTAACAAAAACTTTCTCTGTTGCTAATTCCACTATTGTTTGCTAAAGGATCGTGGCACCGGCTCACTTTTCACTGGGCTCCCTTCTTGCTGCTATTACATGAAGGTGTTTCTCATTACACGGGGTAGAGCTAAAGTTTTGCTCAAAACGACATCTGCGTAATGGTGAGGCCAAGCTAGTGGAAGGGAACAACTGACCATTGTAGGCTGTGCTACCAGGCTGAACAGCCACCACAGGCAAACAGGCTTCATTTATCCGTAGTAGCAACTGCAGCCAAGAAAAAAAGAGAGGCTAAAACCCTATGGAAGTTTCAGAAGTGAGAGACAGCTAGTAAGTGTGTGCTGTGTTCATTGCATAGGTCACAGATAATGCTACTCGAAGATGATATGAAGGCCGGCCTGATTCACCAGATGCTCTTTTTCTCTTCCTCCTATTCTTCAGCCTCAGAAAACCTGGAAGTTTGTGCTGAGATCAGAGACTCCAGCTGCCAAAGGCAGGGATTTGATTATGAAGACATCAATGACACACAATGAGATTTTGACATATACTTATTATTCATTTAAAAACACATTATTAAACCACTGAAATTTGTGGACTGTTCATGTCTGCAGCATAACCTTGCCAAATCTCATAGAAACAAGGGTTGGTTAAATTTAAAGTATATACTACAATTTATAATTGCATTAAGGGGGAAAACAAAAATACAAGTTTATACGCTGAAAGCAAATAAGTGGTACTATTGCCCAGTCTCTCCAAAGTATTTCCTGTGTATGTTTAATGAAACCATGGTTTCTTAACACATTGACTAGCAAAAGTCATAGCAAGTGGATATTTAACCTCTATGACACAGCTACCTCATCTGGAAAATGCTGCTCAAGATAGCTTCACTCATCTAAAAGTAGGTTTATCAGCCATCAAACTTACTTGTAACCATGCAATGCACGAGTCTGTACATGAGGGATAGGTAAACCTCCCAGTGTTAACACACTGCTAAGTAAGGAGTCATTTCTCCATGATGGAAAGGGGAAAAAAATCTAAAATGAATTAAATGAGTTCCCAAAAAAAAGAAAAAAATAAGAATCAATTTCTAAAGAAATGGGGTTCTGAGGTTTAACCCTGACTCGATTGTTCTAGGCTGTTGGTAGGATGGCAGCCATTTAATTATGGTTGTGTTGATTACCTTTTCCTAAGCACCTTCCTAGTTTCCTTTCTTCTTTCTTAGCTTCATCAGCTCCCAAATCTGTAGTCCCCAAATCTGGGTCATTCCTTCCTGCAGTTCCCCAACTGTTCCTGAGTACAGTCATGGGTGATAGGAAAGAAAAGCATTTAGGAGAACAGCATTACCTACACAGGCCTCATGTGAGGCCCACAGACAGAAAATGTATGTATATTTTCTCAGTCTTCACAATAACATTGTGCGATATGTATAACTATGGTAAGAATGAGAAAACTGAGAAGAATAATCAATGTACAAGTAGCAAGGCTAAAAGCCTATAATATCTTTTAGACTATATGACAGGAGAAGTAATTTTTAATTTAAAAAGTTCTAAAATTTTCTAGTTACATGAGACTGAGTGATTTATAAGAAATAAAATTTATTTCTCCCAGGTACTCAGGTTGAAAGCTCAAGATAAGGCCGTGCCTGCTGAAGGCCCAGTCACCCTGCTTCCAAGATGGTGACTTATTGCTGTACCCTCCAGAGGAGAGGAATGCTAGGTCCTCTAATGACAGAAGGAATTGATGGGACAATAGGGAACAAACTCCCTCCATCATGCTTTTTATAATGTCACTAATCCATCCAGTACTGCAGAGCTTTCATGATCTAAATGATCACCACCATCGATGGACTGGGAATTAAATTTTTGTATTACTCAGCTTTCCCATTGCTAAGACACAATACCTGGCATTCAGACATAAAGGAGAGGTTTAGAATGGCACATGGTTACAGGGGATTCGGTTCATGATCAGCTGGCGTGAAGACAAGAGCTTCACAGCAGAAGGACACAATGTAGCAAAGCTCCTTAGTTCATAGCATCTGGGACAGAGTGGGGAACAGTACCACAGGACTCAAATAATACCAAATACTGGAGAGATTGTGGAGGAAAAGGAACCTGTCTTTATTATTAGTCAGACTACAAACTAGTACAATAATTATAAAAATTTGAATAGAGATTGTCCAAAAACCTGAATAGAAATTTTATTAGATCCAGCTCTTCGGGGCACCTTTCTGAAAGAGTTAAGTATATCATATTACAGCAACACATGGATACTCACCTTTATAGCAGCACAACTCATAATAGCTAAACCTTGGGAGCAACCTGTATGTTTATTAGCAAATGAATGGATAAAGAAAACGTGGTATATATACACAATGAAGTACTACTCTGCCAGAAAGAAAAAAAATTCAGTCATCTGTTGGAAAATGGATGACCTTGAGACCATCACACTAAGAAAAAGAAAGTAGACACAAAATGTTAAATGTCACGTGGTTTGATATGAGTATCTGAACGTAAAAATATCAAAAAGAGCCAAGAGAAAGAGCCAGTAGGTAGCCTGTGCCGAAATGAGAAGGAGATATGCGTGGAGGAGGATGGCAGAGTGGGGGGGAGGGCTGAAGATAATTATTATGTAACACAAACACGTACTAATAAAAAGAACAATTTGAGGATAAAATAAAAATAAAAGTTCTCACATATGGGCAAGAGGTCTCATGTACCCTCAGAGAATGATCTCTCAGCCCCTTGGATACCGGACAGAGTAACTGTCCGCATGGCGGTGCACTCACATACACAATATCAGCCAATGTTTATAATTTCATATGATATAATCTGCTTTCTTTTAGGCTGAAACATTTATAGAAGACTGTCTGGATAGCTCACAGCACTGGTGGAAGAGTTGCAGGAACTGATTCTCAAATGGCACTGTTAGCACTGGGCAGAGAATGAGGCTCTGACTCAGCCATAGTCAAAATGCCACTGCCATGACAGTTGACATAGCAGAAGGTCACTGGGATTTGCTAACATAACTTGTGCCACCAAAGTGAGCCTCCTGTATCTTGCCACTGTCTCCTCTTGTGACTCAGGTCTGCATTGATTTCTCATGAGTGCATCTTCTGAGGAGAACAGCCTACAGCGTTAAGAGAGTGTCAACACAGGCAACCCGGTTTCCCCAGTAGTCCTTTTCTATGTCAGTACAATATCCATTTACATTGTTTTCTCCACATTTATATAAAATGCAGTTTCCCTTACTGTGATAAAAACCATCCCTCATACAAACAAAAATATCTCACACTGTCCACAGGAAGAGTGACCCAAAGGTTCACCAGTGATTTTATCAATTGTTCTTTTCATTTTGGTTACACCTCTGTTTTGATATTTCATAAGTTATGGACTAAAAGAAAAAATTATCTAAAAGCAACACAAATAGGAAAGGGAAAATAAGTGAATATGCACTTAACTATGCAAGGAAGTAAATATTGGTAACTACTGCAATCTTTATTTCTTTAACCAGCCATGAAGGTTTAGTTTAAATTTAATTTCTTTCATTTACTATCAACACACAGGTCATCAGGCTCCCGGTCTTCTCGACCAGGTCAGTCACCCAAAGTTTCAATCCCTCTGCCCTCACCTTTTTCTCCCATAGGGAGTTTTTATGTTCTTTTGTTAGCGGTTACACCAAGCACCTGAATGCACTCAAGTCACTGATAGACATTTTTTTCTTCCTTCACAATGAACCTTCATAAGTAAGACAAATATCCTCAGTGGAAAGGCCCACGAAAAGCCTAGGGGTTGGGGGAGGGGGGAATCTTGGAACTCTCATGTTAAGCCACAGCCCTTAAAAAACTCTAATAAATTTCCAAGTCAGAGTAATAAATTGGGCCAAGGCAAAAGCAGCTATTAATCTTCTGAGATATATATTAAGAATGTTCTGGGATCCACAAAACAAAAAATTTTTCTGTGGATACAGAAAAAAATTATAACCAAAAGCAGCAACAGAGATCCTCTAGAATAAATTCTAACAATTATGCTGACAGATACTTAGATACTCTTAGAAGCTAAAACCTAAAGCAGTAGATAGAGACATGAGAAGTACAAGAGAAAAAACAAAGTTGTCTGTACTGATGATAAGTTTTAAAAAGATTAAATTAATTTAAAAAACTTATTTTAAGCAAGTGATTAAAATATTCTAAAAACCTTGTGTTATCTGGGATATTTCAAGGAGCTGGAAATACAGCACTGCATAAAGAAAAGTAAAAATTCCAGCACATAAAGCTTATATTCTTAACACTTTATATTCTTATTAATTTAAGAATCATTAGCTCAAAATCTTGTCACATAATGTGTTATGGTTTGGACTTGAAATGTTCCCCGAAAGCCTCATGTATTTGGATGCTGAGGATTACCTATGAAACCATCTGCTGTTACAAGGTGGGGCCTGGGACCCAGAGGATTCAGGTCACAGAGACATGACCCGGAAGGATATTTGCTAGCCCCATCCTTCCTTGCTCCCTTGGCTTCCTGTCTTCCAACCCATGTACACTAGCTTTTCTCCTAGTTCTCTGCTATGTACTTTCATCATTTCTAATTGCCCATGAATGGACTGAGACCTTCTGAATGTATGAGCTAAAATAAATCTTTTTTCTTGAGTTGTGGAGATCGGGTATTGAGACCCCATAACAAAAAAGTAACTAAGGTAGAAATTGGTACCAGAGAAGTGGGGTTATTGCTATAAATTTACCCATCAACATGGTTTAGAAACCTTTGCAATGTTTTGTAGGAAGTTTGGAGAGGTTTAAAGATGCCAGCTACAGCAGCCTTAGAATTGTGTGAAATGAGCTTAGTGGGAAGTACCAGTTCAAGACATTTTAGATGGAAAAGAGGACTGTATTGGCAATTGGTCTAGAAGCCACGTGTGCTACACCCTGGAAAAAATATGTGTCAGCATTTTGCCCCTGTCCTGTGACTTTGCCCGAAACTCAGATTAAAGGCAGTGGACTCCTTAATCTGGCAGAGGAAAATTCCAGGTAGCCCAATATCCAGGATATCATATAGGTATTATGTGTGGCTCTTAACCAGCACTACGCTGAGAAGCAGGAGAAATTGGCAGAGAAAAAGAAATAAAAAGATTTAAAAGTTTGCAGTGTTTCCAGACTGAAAGAACCTGCTAAGGTTAGGCAAAAAGACATCATGGTTATTAAAGAGATTAGCCCTAAAAAGAAGCCAAGTACTTGGGATCAGGGCTATAGAGAAGGTGTCTTGAGTATGTCTCAGGATTCACCAAGGCCCCACCCTTTATAGCTTCCAAGGTGCAAAAGCAAAAGACTGCTTCAAAAGGAGTGCTCCGTGGTATCCTGCAGAACAAAGAGGAAACTGAACCTCCAAGGAGTTCAGACATCTAAGAATTCAGGGGCATCTGTGGCCGTAGTTACTCAAGTCTACAGAAGATCTTGATCTCTTCCATGTGGTGCTGACTTCACAGGCATGCAGAATGCAAGAGTTGTGAGGTTATGGAGGTCTCATCTAGATTCCAGAAGAAGGCCTTGGAGGCCATACAGTGTGTCCCTGATAGGGCATGCCGAGAATGAAATTGTGAAACAGAAGCCAAAGGTGCAGTGAAGGCTCTGGAAATTTGGAGATTACAGGAACACAGATTGTTTGCAGAGCAAGGCCAGAGGCCAGGAGTAGAGGCAGCCCAAAAGATTGCAGCCAGGGGCAATGGCAGAGGAAGTGAGCTGCCCAAAGCCTTAGGAGTTCACGTCTCATGACAGCTTGCAGGGATGCTGGACACAACTACCCAATTTAATAAAACTGCAGGATTTGGAGCTTGCTGAGTTTCATGCTAGCTTTTCTTTGATTTTCACAGGAGGTCACAATTAAGAGTTTGCCTTGATTCTCAGAGAAGACTTTGGACTTGGAATTGTTAGTAGCGATGAAACTGTTAAGACTTTGGTGACTCTTAGAGTAGGATTAAATGCATTTTACATAAGAAGGTGGACGTGAGTCTTTTGGGGTTCAGAGCAGAAAGTTATGGCTTGGATCTAGAGTATCCCCCAAAACCTCATGTATGTCGGTGCTGTGGAATACCTGTAGAACCATATGCTGTTAAGAGGTGGGTCCTGCCAGGTAGGAGGGAACACTAGGGCTTGGCCTGGAAGAGAAAGATCTCAGGGGCATGACCCAGAAGTGGCGGTGAATCACTGGGACATGATCTGGGAAGACACATACTAGCTCTGCCTTTCTTTCTCAGCTGGTTTTCTGTCTGCCATGTCATAAACAACTTTTCCTTCTTTTGGGCAAGGATGAAAGTAAAACTTATTAAAATCTTTATGCTACAAGGCTTAATACTAAATACAGTTGTCAACCACTTTGTAGCTCAAATTGCCCAGTAAAAAATATCATTTTTTAGTATTAGTGGGGTTTTATAAGCCTGATTTTCAATGTCTTTTAAATTTACTTGTTTCATTTCGAAAAATATTGTCAAAGTACACAGATATGTGGTAAGATTAATGTATTTTTGTTAGAATGTCTCTTAAAGATTTTAAGAAAATGGGGGCTGGAGGAATGGCTCAGCAGCCTGGCGAGCACTGAGTCAAGAGCTAAGTACCTGAGTTCGATTCCCCAGTCCCACATAAACCAGGCGTCGGGGTGCACGCCTGTAATCCCAACATTCAAGAAGCCGAGGCAGGATGATTACCATAAGTCCAAGGCCAGCTTGGGCTCCATAATGAGTTTAGGACCAGCCCGGGCTACAGAGCACGAGTGGAAAAAAAAAGAAAAGAAAAAAAATTAAGCCTAATCTCACTTAATAAGGTTAGATTATTTCTTTCTGTGTTTAATACTTTTGAAGTGTTTTAACAAATTTTATGAGGCAAAATTAAACAAACTGTCAAGTGCACAATCCTTATTTTAGTAATTTTCTTCTATGTTGAAAATTGTGCCCTATGGATGGCAATAGGAGAGTAAAGGATGCGGAGAGACAAAAACAAAAGGCCTAGACCAGGACAGAACCGTGACTTGTTTTACCCGATAATGCCACCAGAGGGCATCAAAGGACCAGATGTCAGCAAAAGCCAAGCACTTGAGGGAAAAAAAAATCAGGATTCTATGCAGTTTTTTTTTTTTTCCCCCAAAGCTTTTCAGAAAAACGCGTCTGTCTAACGTGATGAATTCCCAATTGTTGACCCTAAGCTCATCCCTTGAATGTTCCAAGAATTCTCTTGTCTCCAATTCTGGCCCCTGCCATTCCCGCAGCCAGGATTTCTATCCACCTTGTCCACAGCCCCTCCCACCACCCTTGGGAAGAAGCCTATCCTACTCGCCTCTTTTAAATTAGCTCCCCAACTTTCCTTTTCTCCCTTCCAGATTATTTTTCTCCATGTACTTCAGACAGGAAATACACTTTCTCATCTGTTCACTAAGGAGATTCTCTTCAGCAGGCCATCAGCCGCAGGAGAGCAGAAGCTCTCCGATGTGTGTGGTACTGGGGGTCGAACCAATATGCTCCACTCTGACCTACACTCCCGGCCACCCCCCTCCATTTCTGAGAAAGCGTCTCTCACTCTGTAGCTCTAGCTGCTCCTGAACTTCCTATGTAGCCCAAGCTAGCCTTGGACTCATGGCAGTCCTCGCCTCAGCTTCCCTAGGGATTACAGGCATGTACCACCCCGCCCAGCTTGGTGGTGCTGGGAATCAAACTCAGGACCTTGTGCTTGCTAATAAGCACTCTAACCTCTGTGCCATTCCTCCAGCTTCCCAGCCCTTTTAAAAAGATGTATTATTTGGAAGAACGAGAACCAGCAGCATTATGATATGAAAGAAAAACAAGCACCCCCAGAGTCCAAGAAGTCGATAAAAGCTTTTGCATTTCTGTGTGGTACATTTGTGTCATAAAATACAAAAAAAAAATTGATATAGATCTGCCATCTTTCAAGGGTTCTGTGGGAGACCTTGTAGCTTCCTACTTTTTTCCTTCACTATTTTGCTCTTCTATTTCTTATACTTTGATTTCCTCATATTAAAAAAAAATTATGCAATAACTAACCTTCCTTGCTGGATTCATTGCACTCAGCACAATGTTCTCAAATTTGTACAAATGACTCAAATTTTTATTTCTTTATAACAAAATAGTACTCCATTGTGTATGCATGTGACTTCTTTATTCATTGTCAACGAACATATCAGCTGCTTCCAAAATTTAGCTATTATGAGTTGTTCTGTTACGAACATGGTATACAGGTATTGCTCAGAATGATGCCTTTAAGTCTTTTGGGAAGATACCCAGAAGAAGTCAAATCGTCTTGTCATTTTCAATGTTTCGAGAAATTAGATTTTTATAGTAACAAATTTGCATTAAGTTGGAAACTTTGTGTGACCAACAAATAATGTAAAAATCCAAAAGATCCCTGGAAGAAAAAAAGGGATTTCCACCCCTCCTCCATAGAACAACACTAAAGGCAGCGCTCGCTCCCCACTTGATTGCAAAAGAAAACACCCAGGAAAATGTAATGTGCTTGTAGCAGTTTCCCATATTCACAACCTAACCCTGCGTTTTGGGCCAGACACTGTGAGACTCAGGGATGTGAATTGGTGGGCTCTGAAGAGTTACATCAACTTCCAGATCTTGATACTGAATTATAGTTAGTTTGAATGTTACCATGAGAGAAAAGTGGGTATACAGTGCATGGGATTTCTTTATGCTTTCTTCTTCTTTTTTATTTCTAATGAACCGGTGTAATAATGGCTTGGATCTTAAATGTCCTCCTCCAAAAGCCTCATCTGTTTGGAGGGTGACCGGATCGTGGTGGCTAACTGGATCAAGCACATTAACCCATTGGTAATCTCCTGTCCTGCTTGGAGGCCTGGGTCACTGGGTGCATGGCCTAGGATACATTTTTATCCCTGGCTCTGGCTTTCTCCCTTTCAGCTTCATGGCTGTGACCAAGGAAGCAGCTGTCCTCTGTGTGGCCCCTGCACACCTCGCCTTTCTGCTGCTGGCAGACCATGAAAAGACTGATCTGGGAAACTTCAGCGAAAACACATCTAGTCTTTTAGCTGGGCATGTAGTATCCCAGCAATGAGAAAATGACTCTGATACTATAATATTTTAAAAGATCAGTAAAAGAATTCAAGCAATACATTTACCCTCCCACCTATCATCTTTTCCAAAACTGAAATTATTGTTAATTTTTTAACAGAATATGTTTCTAGTTAGTAGGGATGGGTACACAAAGGAAAACTGTTAACAATCTTACAGGAATAAAGGAATATCTCACTATTGAAAAATTTATCAAGAACTTTTATACAAACAAATGACCTACTGAAAAATAAGAATGAACATATTGATTTTAGACTTTTTAGATCTTATAGAAAAATAAACTTATTTAATTAAATTTCTGAATCACCAAGAAGTAGAGTTGGTTGTCAGTGAAATATCAAACCTTGATTATAAATGATCTGAGATAGAACTTTCTATTCTTATCATCTCCTTTGGAGATTTAGTCCCCTGGTTAGGTTTACGACTTATAAACTTGGCCACTGTAACTTTCTGCCTGCTGACCTATGGACCTGCTGTTCCAGAAGAGGTTTTACATTTTTCTTAGTCCTCTTACTTTTGATAACAGTGTCAAACATTTTCTGAGACCTTGATTATCTCAAAAAAGGCAACAATTTAAAAATCACTTGCCCTGTAAGTTCCAAGGACAGCTACCTTCAAGGACTCTCCTCTGAAATATGCAAACTAATCCTTTTGCCTTCATCTCAGCTCAGTCAAGACTGTCTGCCCACCGCTTCTCATACCTCCCTTGTTTATCTGTTTCTATGAAACCCCGAACTTCTATAATATTCTATGGGTCATTATACTGCAGAATAAATGTTTCTGTTGTAACTGCCAGAATAAAATTATTTTCTTTCTAATGGATGTGTTTTTAGACTTTTTTTCATTTTTCTTCACCTTATTGATATAAGTGCAAAACATAAAGTTAACAATGATCTTGAATATTTTGTGTACATACATATGGTGGTAAAGTTACAAATCCTTTCCTTCTCTCTTTTCAACTGTCACCCCTCCCCCTCTAGTTCAAATTATTCCCCACATTAAGTTCTATGAAATAACTGCAATCTGGGTTTTCCATATCAGAGAAACTATTTGATATTTCACTTTCTGCTTCTGACTCATGTCACTAAGCATGGTGATCTCAAGTTGCCTCCATTTACCTACAAAAGGCTCCAGGCTAAATGTCCTTGCAGATGAGTAGCATTCCCTGTGTATAAATACACAATTTATGTATCTATTAGCCTGTCTGTGATTATTTCGGTGTATTCCACATCTTAGCTATTATTAGTTGCGCTTCTATGAACATGGGCATACATGTATCTCTGTTATATGTTGTTTTTAACCCTTTTGACAAAGTTCCCAGAAGAGGGATAGCTGGGTTGAAAGGGATTTTTATTTCCAGTCTCTTGAGAGATTCCATACTACTTTCCATAGTGATTTTACTAGTTTACATTTCCTCCAAAAGTACAGGAGGGTTCCTTTTTCTCCAGACTCGTCTGCCCTGATTGTTGCTTGTGTTATTGATATATATCAATTTCTCTGGAGTTAAATGGTATCTTCACGATGTTTTGATTTGCATTTCTCTTATGGCTAATGATGAACATCTTTTTATGTATTTATGGCCACCTGAACTTCATCTGAGAACTGCCTATTCATTTCTTTTGCTAATTTTTTAATAGGGTCTTTGATTTTGCTTACTTTTCTTCAGTCCCCTGTATATTCTGGTAATGAGCCTATCTGAGGTATTAGTGGTGAATATTTTTTCCTAGTCTGTTGGTTCTCTTTTGACACTGTTGATATTTTCCTTTGCTGTGCAGAAACTTTTGACATGATCCCATTTGTTGATAATGGGGATTTCTTTTGCTTTTGGTGTCTTATTAAGAAAGTCTTTGATGCCTATGTCTTTTAGGTATTTGCCTAATTTGTATTCCAGAAGGTTTGGTGTGTCAGTCTTAATATATAGATCTTTGATCCACTTTCATTTGATTTTGGGGAATGGTGACAGGTGTGTGCCTATTTTCATGCGTCTGCATGTGAAAGTCTAATTTTCCCAGCACCATTTGATGAAAAGGCTGTCCTTTTTCCAGTGTGTGCTCTGGGCTCCATTAGCGAAGATTAGGTACAGAGGGTATTTATCTCTGAATTCTCAATTCTGTTCCTTTGGCCAATCTTTCTTTTATTGTGCCAGTACCATATTATTTTTACAACTATTACTTCATAGTATAACATGATGTCTGCCATTGTAATGCATCATAACGTGTTTGTGATGTGTGCATTTATGGCTATGAATTTCCCTCTAAGGGTCATTGGGTTGTATAAATTCTTATATGATGTACTTCCTTCATCATTTAAATCTATGAAGCTTTTGATTTCTTCTCTGTATTTTTTCTGTGACCCATTGTTTGGTCAACAGTAAGTTGTTTAATCTCCATATATTTGTGTATTTCCTGTTTATTTTGCTGTTAAGTTCCAGTTTTATTCCACTATGATCTGAAATACAAAGGATTATTTCTATTCCTTTGTATTTACTTAAGCAGGACTTATGACCTAGAATATGGTCTAGTTTAGAAAGTGTTCCATTTGCTGCTGAGAAGAACATGTATTCTATTGATGTTGGGTGAAAAACTCTGTAAACCTAAGTTAGGTCCAAATTTTCTATAGTCACTTAACCGTAATATATCTTCGTGAATTTTCGGTCTGGTTGATCTATTTACCTCTGATACTAATTCTTGATCACCGTTTTTTTTCTCCTCTGGCCCTTCTTACAGCACATGGTTGGAATGAATGTAATTTTTCTATAGTTTTCTTGAATTATCTACATGATTGAACTAAAATAATTTTTCCTTTCTAGCCACAAAAAATTAAGTATGCTATTCAGAGAACATATTTCAATTTTAATTAACAAATACTGAAGCAAGACTTATTGTTTAATATGACATGAAACAGCTCTGCTACTTGCTTTACAATTATTAGTAAGAGAAAAAAGCATGTACTTGGTTAACAGACTTTAAAGTTTGTGTCTTATTTAGTTCTGTTTCCTCAACTACTCTTTAAGCCTTATATGAGAAACAGTAACTGAGTTAAGTGCCAACAATGGCAGAAGGTCTTTTCCTCACAGCAATTTTGAGAAAAAGGTATAACTATTCCATGTTACTCAAAAACATTACGGACTTACCAGGGTTAGGGTCTGAGTATTAGCTTTACGAGTAACTACTCCCATGATCTTGGTTGAGTTACTTACCAACCTTTATCTCAACTTCCCCTTATGTGTAAACTGAGAATTATTACAGTACCTACTTTCTTGGGAGTTGCAAACATCAAATGAATTAAATATATGTAAAGCACACATATTAACGTCAGACACATACATCCAGTTAATAAGGGACATAATGCCTGGTCAAGTTACTCTATTACAAAACTGAGCACTCTACCCAGGTTCACAAACCCAGAAAATGAAAAAAAATCTAAATTTGTATACTTTTGATTTTAAAGCAGACATCTTGTCTGTTATAGAAGACTACATGAACTAGGAGAATATTTAAATGAGCACCAACATATTAAAAAACTGATAAAATTGGTTACATTAAGAATTTCAATTTATGAAAAGGACCATCAAGAGGAAAATGACAAGTTAGAGTTTATTACGTGTAATTAAAATCCTATACATCAATAAGATAGAAAATTGGCAAAAGCAGGATACGGTGGCATACGTCTGTAATCCAGCACTCTGGAAAGATGAGCCAGGAGTATCAGTTTTGAATCCAGCCATGGCAACTTAGTGACTGAGACCTTGCCTCAAAATAATTATTTGAGAGTACTGAGAATGTTGCTCAGTGTGAAGTCTCTGGGTTCAAACCCCCAGTGCCACAGAAAAAAAGAAATAAGACAAGGAAGAGGACTCCAAATGTCAACAAAACAATCCAACAAGCAATAAACATATGAAAAGAAGTCTAACCTTTTAGTAATTAGAAAAATGCAAATTGCAAGGAAAATTAGACATTTAACAGCTTTGCAAAAACTTAAATTTGCAAACCCAAATGTAAGGAATGAAAACTCAAACCTACAGTAACAAATTAGGGTGAATTAGGCAATATAGAGTAAAAGATAATGCCATAAATTCCACAAGATTTACACTTTTCCAATCTTAAGTATATATGGAAAGCAGTGA
Source organism: Ctenodactylus gundi (assembly GCA_004027205.1). Lineage (NCBI taxonomy): Eukaryota > Metazoa > Chordata > Mammalia > Rodentia > Ctenodactylidae > Ctenodactylus > Ctenodactylus gundi. The sequence goes on along the minus strand of PVKB01003398.1, from coordinate 158,431 downwards.
CCTTCAATTAGGAACATGACATTTCATCCTGAAAACAGACAACTCTGCAGAAATGGGCTCTACCTTCACCTTTCTTCTAAAGTGACGTGGCTTGCAATGCATCAGAGCTTGAGGTCCATCTCTTCTTTAGTCTTATCCAGAAACTTATCAATGTACACTGGCACAAGGTATAAACCTTGAGGACAAGATGATTTGACAGTTCCCTTTAAAACACCATAAATTTCACCCACATTTCTAATCTCATCTCATCAAGTCACATTTACCAATGACATATCACATTTACATTAATATTTTGATAAATTATGTACTGATAAGTATAAAAACACACTCGAGTGACTTTTAAGCACTTCAAATACTGGGGTGACAGAAAATTACAAATGATCAGTTCTGATTTATGTACATTTCTGTGGTCAAGAGGTGTGGCAGAGCTATTAAAGACTGGAAAATACTTTGTACTATTACTTATTAAATTGGTTGGACAACAGAAATGTAAAAGTGATTTAAGAGATAAAGAAACGAGTTTTAACCATTAAGGAAGGTTTTGTACTTACAAACTCTTTTGTCTATTAAACCACGATGGTTAGTTAAATCCCTCTCGAAGGGGCTGGAGGAACATCTCATCAATTAAAGCACTTGCCTAGCAAGCTCAAGGCCCTGAGTTCAATTCCCCAGCATCACAAAAGCTGGGGTGTTGTGGTGCACGTCTGTAATTCCAGCAGGGGAAGAGGGAGACAAGGGGATTGTTCTGTGTTCAAGGCTAGATTGGGATACCTAGTGGGTTTAGGACAAGCGTTGCTACAGAGTGAGACAATACCTTAAAAAAAGCCCTCTTGATAAATATAAGTGCATTTGTAAAAAGTAATATGAGTTTAGAATGTTAATATTTATATTACATCTTATTTTAGTAAGAGAAATTGATTCATATTGTTAGATTTTTCACAAATCTCTTATGGAGTACACAGGTAAAAGTTGGAAATTCCCTTCCTAGAGAAACATTAAAACATATGTACCAGATTATCTACACAAAAACATTCACATCAAATGTGTATCAGCAAAAAAGTCAAATTATAACTACTATGTATAGCTACAGATAACTATGTAATGATGGATTAAGCAAAATAGTGAAAAAGGACAGCTTTATATAAAAAATAAATTTTATTTTATGCTCAGCCAAAGCAGTGACACACCAAAAAACAAAATTCTATGCTAAGTTTTGGCTTGTAATCAAGCAAAACCAACCAACCTATATTGCTTGGAAATGTGTGACAAATGTTATCTAAGAATCCTTTTCCCCTTCAGAGGGTAGCATCATCTGACTTGTACTGTCTTCCTCTGGTTTACACCCCCTCACTCAAATCAGGCTGTCTTGCTTGAGCCACTGAAGGAATAGATATGATGTGTCACAGAGGCTCCAAGAAATTCCATCAACACTACTCCTATTTGATCAACAAATAACTATTCTTTGAAGCTAGATTCTGGAATGAAGAGACATGTGGAATAACTGTGTCCTAAGCCAACCATTGGCACATGATGAAATATTTCAATGTGTTTGTTTCATAAGACATTGAGATAGTCTTACTGATTATAATAGCAGCAAATCCCAAAATCATGATGCAACACGTGTAGGTGGAAAAACACTCAAGTAAAGCTAGAAAGTAACTCCCACAAAACCAAATAGAATGGACAGGGAACACATACTCCAGTTTACTACTGTTAGTTGTGCTGCTATACACATGGTTATAGTGTAAATGTATCTCTATAGTACACTGCTTTTAACTCTTTTGAAGATATGCAAAAGAGGCATCACTGGATCAAATGGTGTATTTATTTTCAGTCTTTTGAGGAATCTCCATACTGCTTTCCACAGTGGTCAGTTTAGTCCTACCAGCAATGTAAAAGCTTTCCTTTCCCCCACAACCTCACCAGATCAACTGCTGTTGGACTTGTTGATATGCACCATTCTCACCAGGTTAAGATGATATCTTAGTGTTTTGATTTGTATTTTCCTAATGGCTAAGGATGTTGAACATTTTTTATATTTTTGCTGGTCATCTGAACACCTGAGAACTGCCTATTCAGTTGCCTGTTTTTTTAATCAGGTCTTCTGTGGAAGATATTGAAATAGCACCAACAAACCAATGAATACAAAAATTGTGATATATGTACACAATGGAGTACTCCTCTTCTATAAAGATACATAAGTTTGAAGCTTCTGTAGGTAAAGAGATGCAACTTAACAAGGTGAGTCAAACTCAGCAGGTAAAATATCGCATGATTTCTCTAATATGAGAAATTCAAGACACATTTTATAGAACCAAATGGGTTTGATAAGGAGTTTCAGGGGATGGAGGGAGCAGGAAGGCCAATAAGGGGGAGGGAAAGGAAGTAATGTTGTCATCACATATATGTACACAAAATACACTCAATGTAACCACTGTATGTCACATGTATATGTAGTAATATTGGGGGAAAATGGAGAGGAAAGAGGCTGTGAATTTTAAGGGGTGTGGGAAGGCAGGCTTGGAGTAGTTGTATTGTTCATTGTTATAATTACTGATTTTAGTTACAGGGATACTGATTCATAACTATCAAAGTATTAAAAATAACTTGCGTACCTATATTTCATTCACCCATTAAAGATATAAAATGACATAGGCTCACAAGGACTTGACTGTCCTTAGTCTAATCCATGTCAAATGTAAATTACTCCATATTCTTCTCCATTCATTAAATATTTATGACCAATAAATATCACCGTCGGTAGCAAAAATTCATTTATCCTTAGAAAATGTATTGTGTACAACATTCCAAAACACCTCTGTAGACGGATACACTATGGGAGCCCAACAGTTTGGCTTGCCTAAGCCACAATCAGTGTGAAGTATTGCCTTGGGCCAGAAAGTATCTAACACAGTTAATGTATTAAGCAACTACACTTTTTAATCAATTGATTATAACATCTCAAAAGGTGACAAACTAGTGATGTCTGACTGCTTTTTGTGAAGTTAATGCTTCTGTCTCCTAGTGTGATGGAAGTAGCTGCAATTCTGTTCTCAAGATGCTCATCAGATAGTAGGATCCTAATTTTACTGTTTGTCAGCTTTGTCCTTGAAAACAGGTTCTCACAAATGTAGGTGCTACTAAAAAAGTTATGGTATGAATTAGGTAAGATTGTGACATGAGGAAAATTTCCCTCTAGAAGACAAGTCTTCTAAAACTTAGAAGACATGCTCAAATTTTTCTTGCAATTAAATGTCAGAATGCAGCTCTATGCATTCCACTTGAAAACTAGCAGGCAAAATATTAATGTTGAATGAAAATAGGGTTGCAACTACAACAAAATATTTTTTCTGGAAATCTCAAAACCTGTTTTAAAATTTCTATACCAAATCAAAAAGCAAGCCTGTGTAATTTATTTATTTATTTATTATTTTCTTAGGATTGCATTTAGCTGTGTCAAAATGCATACTACCATTTGCCTAAGTTTCAGTTAGTCATAATCTCAATTTCATTTGGAGTGTTATTATGGTTTCAAGGATTATATTAATGTCTTTTTTTTTACCTTGAAGACACGTTAACTCATTTGAATGAGCAGTCAGATCCACTGGAAATGGAAATGCTGAATCTATAAGCTAGTTTTTAGTGCCAAGTCTTGGCACAATTGTTTTGACAGTATACATTAATTTCATAGTAAGATCATCTTTTCAACATTTTGCTTTGACTTCATCTAAGTACAAAAAAGTGAATGACACTGCCATAGCACCCATACTTTTAATTCTTGAAATCAATTGACAATGAGTCAATTCCCTAGACCCTATAAATTTCACAGACCCAAAGATAATTTGCATGACTGCCCATTTTTTAGTCTTTATATAAATTTTGATGTACCATGCAATACTTCATCAAATGCGTTTCATGCAGCAACAGTGATGGTTAATTACAAGCTGTTCCACACACTACTTCCAGGGCATCATCAGTAACAACTGCCTGTCAGTCACAAGTGCACACAGCACCAATGGTGCCAACCTCACCGTCGATGTTTGTAATATAACACACTGGCAACAGCACCCCACAGTAAACCCGAAGCCACACAGGCATATGGTGAGAGTAGGTACATGGCACTACCTCTCTCCCCTTATGAGCTTTGTTTTTTGTTTCTTTTGGGCTGAATTGTTTGCATTTTAAATGTGAATTACAAATACTACTCCAATACTTGCTTACTCTGATTATTCCATTTTGTTCCACTGTCATATACGAAGTTCATGCTTGAGAACTATGCAATCAAGTTACTAAGAATAATCATAAAAGAAATTCGTGTGTTTTAAGTAAGTTTACATATTTGGGTTGGGTTGTATTTAAAGTGGTCCATGGCGACAGTGGGCACATCTGAAATACAGTCAACTAACATTCAGCCAGCTTACCACTTACGTCTTGCAGGTTCTGCAGCTCGAAATTATAAAGCTACACTACTGCTTACCCGTGCTAAATACTATTTGCCCTCCAGTGATTCCATCTATACTGAACATGTAACCATTTCTTTCCTGGTCACTCTTTAACACTTTATATATCGTTTGTACTGCTTTAGGTATCCTAAAAATACAAGAAATAATATCTGTAGACTGTATATATTTTAAATATGCAACTTGATCGTTCTCAGATCTTGGTATCCCCAGGAGGTCCTTAGGAACCAGTCTCTCAAGAATCCCTTAGGATGACTACATAGAGATTAATTCAGTTGACTCAACAAACATGTACTGTCTTGGAATAAAATAACCAAGAAACACAGGCTTTCCTATCATGAATCTGACAATGAATCTGCACGTATAATGAAAATCTCAGGCAGCAATTATGAAAAAATGACGTGAAGAAACATTCCATTAAGAGGAAGCCAGTATAAACTGGGCGTGGTGGCACACACTTGCAATCCTAGTACTGGCCAGCTGAGGCAGGCCTGCTCCGTGTTTGAAGCCTGCTCAGGGTACAGTTATCTCAAGACCAACAGGGACTTGGGAGACCCTGACTCAAAAACAAAATAAAATCAACAAAAATCCAGTAAAAGTTCTGCAGCAAGAAATCTGTTTGGTAAATTTAAGGACAGCAAGAAAACTAGCAAGGAATAAGTCATTTAAGTAATGACAGGGCAATATGCTTTCAGTGAAATTAATTTGTTAGAATCAAAGCTGTGGTGATCCTAACAGTTTTGAGCCAGCAAATGTGTAAAATTAATTGCACATACTTAAGTTGCACTCCACGTAATCTCTTAAAGGTCAAACACCATAGGCAGCTCTGAATTCAGGTTGGGAGAAGTCTTAGTACTCGGCAAGAAATTCTCGCACATCTCAATTGCATTAAGATATATAAGCAGCAACAAAAATATAAACTGGGCAAAAGTGCTGGACGAGGTACAAATCTAGAAATTAGTTTTGGCAGGTAACTTCTACACACGACTGGTGTTAAACGTTAGACTTGACCGCAGAGGGTTGGTGAGTATAAATGGGAGCATCTAAGCATGAAGTGATGCACTTTCCGGCTATTCAAGATTAATGCTTCCCACCTCTCGGACAGTTGAGAAGTGATTATTGCCTGAATAAGAACACATCTCTCAGATGCTCCTTAAGGTACACAGGGCTACACACCTCATTCTGAAATCCAAGAATGTGTTGGTTGTACTAATATTACAAGGATTCTTACATCTTCAGCAGAGAACCTGTCACCAGATGGAGCCCAAAGAAACTAGGACCTCAACTTATTCCAGTGACAGGATAGGCTGAAATTTCACTGCCTTCCACCACAGAAAAAGCTTTCAAGATATGCTAGTAAGAGGCAGAGTATTATTAGAGGGAAAAGCACTCAGAGGGGAGTGTTGTCATTTGTACTGTGAAATGCATTATGGTACTGGAGGTATCCTCAAGATGAAATAGGATGCATATTCCTACTGAAGTCAGGCTATTTTGGGGGCTAGGTTAGAATGCAACCATGTGAACGTGTCTGAAGTTTAGACACGCCTTCCACTTCATGTTGTTGCTTCAAGAGGCCTGTGGGAACAAGGCACCAGCTCAATTTACAGGGGAAAAGACAGCTCTCCATTTATAGATTCTATCTTTATAACTCATGCAAATTTGGGGGGTTCCCTCAGAGATATACACATTGTAACCTTGAGTATCTTTGTGTCCTGAAACTGAAGCTTTTCTTAAAAGTACAATTAAAGATAATTTGTCTCCTATTTGTCTGTCCTAGGACAAGTACCATACTTCTCAAATAAACCCGGGAGATGCCCACACCACCTTTGTGAGGATTTCTCAGAATCCGATTTCCTTCAAGGTAACTTTGCTTCAGTTCCCTCAGTGCACGTCGGAGCCATCTTCCACCCAACTCACACTAAGTCTACTCCTTCTCACCACCCACTCACTCAACAGAAAGGTTACAGACATTCCAGCTATGTTAACCGGGCACCCACTTACAGGCAGAGAAATGGCAGGCTATAGCAGGTGAGGCTCTTCTACTCCAAATACAGACAACTTTAATCATTTCCTCTACTTCTCAACTCTCAATGCTCACTTCCAACTACATTCACAGATAAGCAAGTGGAATGCGTTTACACACATGAAAATCCTGCAAACTTAAACTGAAAAAAAAAAAATCCAAAGATTGAAGAGAAGGGATTCCCTAGGTTGGAACCAAGCTACAGAAATAAAATGGCTGATTTTATGAAATCCTTGATAATGTAAATTTTAAAATATGTACTCATCTAAACTCATCATTTTTCTGTTGTGTTGAGAGTACTTATGTTGTTCAAATTCACTAACAAGCATTCCTTGTCAAATAGTCAGCTCTATGTTTTAAGGGTTTTCAGAATTACATATCTTGAGGATTTCTTAACCTAGATTTTTAAAAATTAGAGATTTTAAAGGTCATTTTTAAATTAATAAACTTATCTATCATGTCACAAGCCACTATCTTTTGGTTATGTGGGACAACAGTTTACAACACCTGAGGCAAGAGCATCATTTACCCTCCCTAAGAAGTTCCAGTGACCTTGAAAGGAAAAAGGAATTCAAATGCAGTGTCACCAGGTGATCAGTACTGGAACAAAGCAGCAGTTACAAGGAAAGAGAATGATCAGTACGTCCAGCTCCCTGGATTTGGTCATATTAGAAACACAATGACTTCATCACCATCAGTATTTATTGGCTACCTAGCATGTGGAAGGCACATGGTAGGTGCTGGAGAAGATACAAAGGTAAATCTAACAGTCTGCCCTGGAAGGGCTTACAGTCTAGGAGCACACAGTTGATGAATATTTTAGGTGTAAATACACTTCCCTACCTTCCCCCAAAAAACGTTATGTTTACTGTACTTGGCTTCTTCCTTTTAATTCAGCAGCTTCACATAATAAGCTTAAATCTGAAAGTCTTTTACTTGTAAACAAAATTCATTTTCATCAGAAAAAAACACTGAATATTTATTGCAATTAAGAAAATCCTCATATATTCAGTATTTTCATGAATTTTCCTTGTTAATCTGTAATTTTGAAGTAAACAATTTACCAAATTGCATCAAAAACATGCAACAATTTTTGAAGCAGATCTTTTTAAAATCTGGCAGTCTCATGTAGTAAAAGCAATGAAAGCTTCGGAAATGGACAGATGCGTGTTTATAATCGGACTTCCTAGCTTATACTTTCTCCCCCCAACCCCCAAAAGCTCCATTACACAACAAAGTATTAAAAACAAAACAAAGACTCCTACACTTCCCAAACCCAAAGTTTTAGATTCTTAAGGCCCACCTCTTAGGGTATTAACTGGGTAGCCAAACACACCAAAAATAAAGTAAAATAATTCTTGGATAGAAAATTAAAATAATCTGTTATTCTATTGTACCTGTAGGAATTTCTGAAGGGCTACTATTCTCCTGTTAGTATAAAGAAATCAAATAAACTCTATTATAACAAACATGGATTTAGCTGCTTGTCTAGATTAAACTGCTGGAGCAATGGGTACACAAGTGCTACAGTTTAAAATTAACTCTTTTACAACTGTAATTATCTAAATAAGCACTTGCAATTATTCTCTTCCCGGAATCATCTCGGCTCAGACAACTCTGGTCATCCAGGTCGTTATTAAGTTTGAAGTACTGTTTTTGTAGAGACTTGAGACCTCTTCAAAACATACTCTAATATGGTTATCAAACTGAACAAGTCATTTTTCAAAATGTTGACTAAAGGTGTAAACTAATGAAGATGTACATACCCAAAGATGGGGCCTTAGATGCAGGCTCCTTATTCCCATGAGGGGCTTTCCTATTCTAAGCAGTGTTTCTTGCTTAAGTTGAAAATGAAAACCGTTATTCACATTGTACTTACTGGACCTTCCTACTATTCTTCCTCACCAAACTCCAAACATGTGGGCTTTCCACATTTGCTCAAGTAAACATCAATATTAACTTCTACTAGACTAGCACATCCACTTGCCATAAAAGTAGGATTATTAAGCTGGAATACAGATCTGGCTAATGCGGCAGTCTTATGAATACCTTCCTTAGAACATAACCTATTTTGTATAAGCTAAGCTTTCAAACCTGTAGAGATTTAAATATTTGTCCAGTACTAATATAAAGTATATGAAGCTAATTTTTCCAGGAGTAAAAGACAACAGAAATAAAAGATTAAAAAAGAAATAAATGTTCAGCATGAATTATGTGTTAGTCTTTCAATCATATCCCTGCTTTTATTACTACTGAGGTTCTTTGCTGTTTAATCTCTTTGCTGAAAAGATAAAGTAAATTATATGGATTTGGATGGTACAACAGAAAATGATCATCATTTAACTCATCCAACTCTTGTCATTTTACAGATACAGAAAACAAGACCCTGAAAAGTATAATAAAAAAGCTAGGAATTAAACTCAGTCTATAGTATTCATAATACACCTTTGACCTTTATGTTAGTTTATAAAACTCAGATGCACATGCTTTTATATGAACCATACAATCACAAACAACAGATGTGAAAATGAATTAACTAAACAGAGATACATTTCATATGAGGTAAATACAACAAATACTAAACTGTTTTTAGAAAACATTAGCCCTTTCTGGTTGCTGCTAATAGTGAAACTACAGTGTTTGGTCAGTCTTGCTCCAAGGGTAATTAATTTGCTGTTGCTACTTTTGAGATGTCTACATGCCCTCTGAAGGAAAAAAACATATTAAATAGGATCATATATTCAATCATGTATTATGAATTTCATTATTTTTACATGTCTGAATTTTCATGTATTTTTAACATAAATAAATAAAATTACTTTATGGAGCCTGAGACAACACTGCTACGTTAAGCTGTTGGCACCTTCAAAAGTAGCCACTTCTACCAAGGAAAGAAACCACTTCTAGAAGTGACAGGAAGGGTTCCATGTAACAGAAGATGCTATTAATTAGTCTGTAAACTGAGGTAAGAGAGACAGGATGTTAGAGAATCAAAAGATTTGAGTTCAAGTTTAAGCTTCATTCCTTGATATTTAAAACTCTGGAGAAACTCAATAAACTTTGCATTATAGTTTTTTTTATCTGCAAAGAGCTAACATTTACACTACTTACCTCACTAATTACTTAGGATAACATACAACAAAATATGCAAGGCGCTTTTGTAAATGGAAAACCACAACACAATTCTTACTACTTCAATAATTATTAAATTAAAATGTGGACCTAGAGAGCTGAAATCACCACTTAGTGGCACTTGGCATGCTCTTAAGAATAAACTTAAATCAGGGAGTAAACCATGCAAACATTTTCAATGGCAACACTAAAATAATTATACAAAGATATACAAAAGAAAGTTTTTAGAAAAGCACTGAAAGATACACATCTGGCTGACTTGAGACTTTATCATGAGTGTGAATGATATACAGCATGTGAGATATTTTCTCTTGAAGTGGAGAAAGCTGCTAGCCATCTAAGAAAAACAAGCACTACAGTATTCCTAAAATAAGTGAAATAAAATTCTATTACTTTTGAATTTTTGTAAACCAAGCTTATAGCAAATAACTGCATTAATTTTTCCAGTAATCTAACATACCCTAAAAGATATTTAAAAAGTCTACATCTAATTCACATTCAATGTGAACTTGCATGAATGCAAAGCATACAATTCAGAGTTCTGAGGACTCTACAGGCACCTGAAAGTTTTAACCCTTCATGCTCACTTTATATTCCATAAATAATAATGGAAAATACAGGGAATACTTCAAATATATATTTTTTACAAGTCCTTACTAAGTAGTTGCCTTATTCTGGTAATACTCAGCCCCGGTCTTGTTTTTTGTTGTTCTATTTGTAGAGCTAAGTCTTAGTAGCCCATTTACCTTTACCTTCAAATATGTCTTTTTGTGTTAGTTCCTATACCAGAAAGAAAAAGAAGTGAAAAGAAAAAAAAAATAACAAAATAAAAACACCAAGAACAAAGAAAGATGAAAGGGGAAGCAAAGAGAGAAATGAGATAATGAGATATAATTCATTAAGTATAAAAATATGTTGTTTCAAATTCAAAATAATTTAATAACTCTTTGTTATTTCATATGTATCTGGAAACGGGACAGATACATGTCCTGATCCTGTCACAAGAGGTAGAATTCCAGCATTTGGTACAACGTTCCAAGATAGAGTCAAAGTGACATTTCTGTTTCCCCTATAAAGAGATACAATAAACAGAAATCAGTAGAAACACTTTTATGTCAATAAAAACATGTTAAGCCAAGTAGAGGTATCAAATGCTTTGTAACTATCTATTCCTAATTGAAATGCTAATCTGCAAAAAGCATTTTCCCATGCCATTAAAATCCAAAACATCGCTGAAGACACCAGAATTACATTTACAGTAATTCTTCATCTTTTAATGATCAACATGAACTCACAGATAAAGTTGATAAAACTATCAACCAAAAAGCTTACATGTGCAAAACTGAATATAAAATAAGACCTGTGCTTGGAATTGGAAAACAGTAATTTGAAGCCTAATTCTGTCATTACCTAGATGGTCTGAAATTTTCACTTGCAAATACAGAGGTTGGATTCAATGAAAACAGTTCTCTTCTAGAGTCTTTTCTAACACTCACAGAACATAAAAGATAAAACTACAGGAGAGACAAACCATTTTGATTCCCTCATTTTGTGGAGGAGTAAACTGAAACTTAAGAGAAGGCAATGTCAGTATCACATGCTAGACCCTGGGCACTGCCTTCTCATGACATTGTCTCCGACTAGTGCTCAGAGAGAGGCCCTGGAAATCCCGATCCTATCACACGAGGAAGCCCAGGCTCCTACACTCCCAGAGCAGAAGTGGCGGGCCTATCACCTTGACTATTTCACTTCACACCCTGCAAGAGAACCACTTACTTATCTTAGTACCCCTTTGTGTGTTTTTCCAATCATCCAGTTCAGATTTACGCAAATACTCCTCTTCTAATTCTTTTTTCCCTTCTTACATTTTTTCTTTGAAATAAAAACACTTTACATCTTTCTCTTTCACACCTTATTAAATGTAAAAATAACAAATTGCTCACTTGAGACCATTTCCATCATCAAAGAAGAAGTATTTTGTTTTCATATCTTTCAACAGCAGCTTCGGATTATCACCTCTCAGAACAATCTTGTCCCAAAGGACCACTTGATTCAAGGCCTACATTATAATAAAAATTAGTTAGATAACTCATCACAAACAGAACCTTAGCACTGCAAATTAAAACACAGCCCAAACATTCTTGCAAATGTGAGCATTTTTTTTTTTCCTGAGAAAAAGTCTTACTCTAGTCTAGGCTGGTCCTCAGGTCACTATGTAACCTACTCTGCCCTTGAACTCAGGTAATCCTCCTGCCTCACACTCCTGAATGCTGAGATTATAGGCTTGCGCCACCAATCCCACCTTAAGTGGTGCTGAGGAACTGGATGTAGGACCTTGTACTTGCTACATAAGCACCTTAGCTTCTGAGCTACACCTCTAGCCTCTGAAGCAGTTCTTAAACTTCTCTTGTTTTCAAGTGTCTTTAGCTGCGCTGTTATGGCTGGCGGGGCACCCTGAATAGATTCAAAAACATTAACCTTTCAAGGACATTTTGACTTCTGACAAAAAGAGTAACTGCATGGTGCCAGATTCAGAATGAGGCAGAAGACAACACACCTTGATCTTCTCCAAGCCTGCCCTCTGTTGGATGGGTGCTGAACAGCATTTACCCTATTCTGATCACACCTCACAGACACAGGAGGACTTCCCCAACTGCTTCAGAAAGCGGCAAAGTTGACGGGATAAATGTGTACAAGGGAATAGAAGGGAGTAGTCGAGGGAGATTAATGGCAATGTCCTTTGCTATATTTTTAAAATTTAAACACTCCATATGTGCTGATCATCCCTTGTACATTTATTATTAATCAAAACAATAATGTGCCCAATTCCATATCTAACTTACTAGTGATACTAGGTAAACCAAAACTATGATTTAAACAGACTCATCACTAAAGTGACATTTCAGTTATTTGTTGAAATCTTCAGAATAATATGTTTAGCTATGACTACTTTTATCTTCAAAAAAAATTTTTTGCAGAGATCAAAATTTAAATATCAAATATTTCTAGAACCTAACAAAGTGCCTGTCATAAAATATATGTTCAAAATCAACGTGTCATCATCAGTAGTGTTACGAACCATAGTTAATACATAAACTGATTGTGTTGCCTTCTGAAGACAAAGTTCAAACAAAGTGTAGACCACCCTCACCCACAAATACACTTATGACAGCAATTTGGGTAATAATAACATAAAAGCAACATATTCCTTTCACATTTTCACTTTTACATTTTAAATATATCATTATATATCTACGATATCAAGGCTAAATATAGAACTTATTAAGATTTAAGAATATTTTCCATAAATACCCCAGCATCTACCCTACCTGCAGCAAAAGCACTGTCAACTAGACTAATAGCTTTAAATCATAATTACTTAAATACACTTTAGTCTAAAAATTCAGTAGCTGTTAAACATAAAACTTACACAATATAATTCACCAAAAAACTAGCTTAAGAACTTACTCTAAGTTTGATACAATACCAAAACAATACTCAATGAGCAGAAATATTGTAGCTGTGTAAGACTACCAAATGGCAAATGTTTTTTATAAAAAGTAAAATATAAATACTAGTTACTAAAATGCATTTTATGATCTTCAGATGATTCAAATTTTTATTTTTACAGCTTTTGAGTCCATATTTTTCTAACAAATTTTAATATGAGTCTCAAATTTTGTTCATTCATTTACATTAAAACTTAGTAGCTTTCTAACCATAAACTATCAGAGAATGTTTTAGGTTAAAGAGTATATAGCTGGGACTTAATAATGTCTACTCATCTCATAGGTAAACACAAACTCAACAACATCTTTTCTGATTTCCAAGAGTTTTTGATGACACATTATATTAAACATAAAACTCTCAAAAAATACATCTTATAAGGTATGCATATAATAAACATGTACTCTTAGTTAATATCAATAGTGAATGTATAGATTTCTACTCCAAATAGTCTTGACCAACGCTGAATTACCTCATCCATTAGACTACAGTGGTGTTTTGTATTCTTGTTTTTAACACAGATGTATAGTCTTTAAACATAACTTAGCAGCTGGGAAAAAGAATATTAATTCTCCAATCCACCAAGTTCCTCTTGTTTACATGTGCTTAGGATAAAAGCTTTATTTCCAACCTGTAACGACTAGGCAGAACCTTTCAAATCTATTTTCCATTTTTATAGTGATTATGTAAAAGTAGACAACATAATTCATTTAGATTCTGTATATACCACAATAATCTGCAAACTGCAAAAAGAAAGTGAAAGAACAAAAGTCAGGTAGTAAGATCACAGGAGGCATCCATCCATCTGATGTAAGGATCACAAATGCTAAGGCAGTAAGGTCACAAGAGGTATGCAACCATCTCGTGTAAGGATTAAGCACAAATACTAATGTCTTCACATAGTAAATGTTAGTAGAGCCTACATTCTTTCCCTATTATTATAAACCGAGAAATATATTAATAGAAGCTCTAGATTGGTTTCCTTACATAGCTATGCATTAGTCTGCATGTATACCATTAGGAGAGCACAATGCTAGAGAGCTACTAAAGACACAGAAAAACATTCGACAGGCTACCAGCAGAGACACAAGAGCCGCCTCTCCATAAGCATGGGATTACCTAAGACAGTCAGTTCATATATTCTGAGTATGTAAAATTTACATTCATTAAAAATAGGTTTTAAGCAAACAGTAAAACAAGTTCTAATATATATTAAATATGTATACTTACATTATTTTTTGTTGAATATTCTGCTGATAAATAAAGAAACAATTGTTTAACATTCCAATCAAATATATTCTCTAGATGTAAACAAATTAAGGAATATATAAATTACATATAAATATATGCACGCTAAATAAAATATATAAATTATAAAGCAGCAGGTAAACAAGAGATAACTAAACTGATCTTAGTTATTCTTAAGTATCCACAGCAATGAAGAGGTGGTCCAGAAACATTCCAAGCAAAATTTAAGACAATAATTAAAAAAAAAAAAAAAACAGAATTTAGTTCAATGCAACAGCAACTCTTAAGTCCAAAAGAAAGGGTTTCTCTAAAGTATTACAACCACCAATACTTAAATATAGCAATATGAAAACATGCACTAGGTTAAAGTAATTAACCAAATACAAACTGTACAAGTTGTTTTCAGTTATACGCTAGTAGAACCCAAAATATCTCAATACATGAAGTACTTTGGTTAAGAGGCACTCAAACACTAATTTGGCTCCACTGAGTTTGGAGTGGCAGGACTCATTATAATTAAGACTGATGAAACTACTGAGAAACAAGCTGAGTTGACACTGAATTTTATTAAACATGTAAACTGTCATTTTGCTATGTGCATTTACATAGAGATAACAACAATATGCTAAACTCTACTTTTAAATGTATGTAACCATTAAGAATCGCTCATTTAATCTACGACTGCTATCAAGAAAGGCAGATATAATTTAAAATACATCAATAAAATCTGAATAAATCACAATTAAAGGGATCAATAATATATAAATACTGTAGTCAAGATATCAGTACTATTTTCATGACGGACCTAAACTCAAGCAGTTTGAACATAACTTTAAAAATATGCAAACATGAGTTAGCGTAAGATTTTTCTGATAGCACACAGTTTCCTACAAAGGTGCCTTTAGAATTAACTCCTAGTCTACTTCTAATTCTCGTAATTTACTTCATTTTACACAAAGTTACTAAGTTTACTCTCTACCATCATCTTTAATCATGGGGTCAAGGAAAGCCAAGTGAGCCCAGGTCAAGCATGACAGAGAACAGTGCCAAGACAGTAACTTAAAATTTCAAAGCCTTCAGGTGGCCAAAACGACCAGAATGAATCAAAACAAACTACAAATAAAGTACTTAAATCATTCACATAAAAGCAACTATTTTCCTTGTGAAAGCTTTCTAACTCTTACAAAAGTTCTCCAACAAGGAATTACACTGGTAAAATGCCAAAGTATTTTAATAATCATTCTTACAATGGCCTTTCCAACAATTACAAATGTAATTAATTTTTTAAATACATGTTTCCTCTTCTATCATAAGAATTTAAAGCACATTAATACAACCAACTCCTGACTCTACAGGGTAAATGTGAGAACTATTCACATTATTTTACTGATGAAAAAGGACAGGAATATTTCTAAGGCTGAGTTCAATCAAAGGGACAATCATACTCAGTGGCCCCCAAATCATTGAACAGCATGAAAATTATAAAACTATAGAAAAAGCATGCAGTATTTTCTTAAAGGATATCAGCAGTTATATCAAATGTAATGAATCCCAGATCACTTCTTTCTCTAGGTCCAGTGAAGTCTTCAACATTTTTTCTAGAAGTAAAGAGAAAGGTTTTACCATTTTTTATACTAACATCACATAAAATACACGTAACAAAGAGATGGGCGGTTTCTATTTGTGTACACCGGTGAAACAGCAATTCCACAAAAAAAACAAAAAATTCAGAGAAACATTAAGTGGAAAACCAGAGTGAACATTATTGTTAATACATATGGTCATCAGTCATTTTCATATACCTTAATATGGAACAAAACCCAAGAGAAGGTAAGAACCAAAAAGAAACTAGAATACTTCAAGTAAAAGAAGTAAGGGTAGAAAAAATGCCATATTTCAAAACGGTGTGGAAAATCTGCTGCCAATTACTATTCATCAAGCCTTGCGTTCACCACTTTCACAATTATTTCAAGTAAGTTTCACAATAAGCACACCACTGGGCTTTTGATTTCATTTTTTTTTTCCAGTGGTCCTAGTTTTGAACTGAGGGCCTTCCTACGGCCCATTTTTATTTCTATTTTGAGCCAGTCTAAGTTGCCCAGACTGTGCTCGAAATTGGAATCTTTTGCCTCAGCCTCGATAGTGTCAAGATTAATGCTAGGCAAGAAGAATCAGCTCCAGGTTAGCACCTGGCTTTTATGCAGTGTTTAAATATGCACCGAACTCCTCGAAGCTCTCACAGGGCTCACAGCGGGGGCGTGGATTTCCATGCAGCAACCTGAAACAGTCAATACAAAATAGAAGTAAAATATAAAGGAAGTCCTGTCAGATAGCAGACTTGCTGGCCATGCTGACCAATTAACCTCAGGTCGGTCAAAGCGCGAGGCAGAAGTTGGAAAATGGGATAGGAACGCAGATCAAAAATTGCTCCCTATCAAAAATAAAAATCGCAAGGAATTATTAAAAACCATAGAAAAAAGAGGTAATAATAGCGGCCACTATGAAGTCCTATTTTTGGCGTCTTCAAAGATTTATTCAAGCTATCGGCTGGAAAACAAACATTAAAAAGAAAACGTTGTAACGCAAGACTAAGGTGTTTATTAAAAGTCTGGGCGCTTCCTAACTATATACCGTAACTTCAAAGCTGGTGTCATTCAGGAGGAAAGACAACCGTAAAGGGAATGTCACACAGGACCAGCTCCGGTTATAGATGACACCCAAGGCCAGTCGCTGCGGCCGCACAGGGGCGCGGGGCCTGGGATGGCCGGGCAGGGCGCCGGGCGCCGGGCGCCGGCGGCGTACGCGGCTCTGCTGTTGTGTTGCTCGCTCATTGGCCGAGCGCGGGGGAGGGAAGGGAGCGACAGGAAGGAAGCGCGCACACACCCGAGCCGCGCTCAAAATTACGATTTAAGAGCAAGCCCGGGAATTCACGAAGGAGGGGAGAGAGGCGCGGGGAGCTGCGGGAGGCCGCTGCACGCCGGGCCCGCACGCGCACCGGGGACCGGGAGGACGCCCTGCCGGCCCGGCCCGTCACCCTCGCCCCGCACCGCAGCGAGCCCGGCGCCCCGCCTCGCGGGCCAGGCCTCCCCGTACTCACAGCATGATCCTGGAGACGTGCAGCCGCACCGGGACGCTCCGGTCTTTGAAGGCGGTGGTGATGAAGCAGCCGAAGGTGAGCGCCGCCATCACGCTCAGCGAGAAGGCGAACAGGGAGTTGGCCCGCGACAGCACCGTGTTCATCGCGGCGGTCTCTCAGGAGCCCCGGCTTCCAACTGACACCCCGGGCTCCCGTTCCGGCGGCCGACCGGCTCGCAGGGATCCGCGCCGCGCGCCGTGCGCACGTCCCGGGGGCGCGCGCGCGCCGCCGCCGCCCCGCCTCTTTTCCGGTTTTCCGACGCGAACGCGCGAGTATCCGCCGGCCGGGGCACGCCCACCTCCCGCGAGGTCCATCGCAGCCACCAATCAACGGCGAGCCCGGGAGGGGCGGGGTTTTGCCGTTTCCCCCTCTTCCTGCCCCTAGTGGGAAGGTGGTGGTATTGGCGACCTTCTGTTCTTTCTCGGTCGGCTCTTGTAGGTTTGGACTGTGGATTGTTAATTGTGTACGTACCATTTGTTTTCTGTGAAAATCAGCAGCAAGGCAAGGCGCATAGTTGGTTAAAGTTAAAATTAAAGCTTTTTTTGGTAAGATTTAGCGAGAGGGAAGAAATGAGGCCGCCAGGATCCCTAAAAATTGTCAAATGTGGGGGCATTTCACGTCTTTGCTTTCCAGTTACAACCTTAGTCCAATTTCTGTCAATGCTCCTTACTTACTGCAGACAGCCTAATCTGTTTTAGGAGATAAAGATTGATGCTGTCAACTCTAATTATTTAAAATTTCCCTGGTATTTCCGATAACTAAAAAAGGATAAACTCCCTTAAACTGTTAGGTTCAAAGGATATGCTTGCTGTGAAGTCTCTAAATAGCACTGAATATAACAATATAAAGTTAATAAACTATTAATATACAAGGGAGTTAATTTATCACATTACCTTGAAGGATGTGCCTCTCCGTGTCTGACCTTGAATATACTGTCTAGCAACACCTTTTTGTTTTTATATATAGGGATTTTTGTAATAATGCAAATGAGATTCAGAGGGTCCAGCAATTCACTGAAGTTAGTTTTTTATTTGCATCTAAACCAAGATAGGTGAAGAATATCTATTATGGAATATGATGGATGAAAATCAGGAAATGATGAGCAGACCTTTTTGCTGGCTTATGTTGTCTGTTGTTACGCCTTTGCTTTACAGTGTTCATTACCTTTCAGTTTTCAGACAGTGATCCAGGTACTATTATTACTAATTGCCTAGCACATACTAAGAATAGTTCTAGGCCTTGAGAGTATAGCACTAATAAGGCAAAGTCCCTGTGCAGTTACAATATCCAAGAAATGAAATGTAGATTAATTATAGACAAGTCTTAGTTAAGTTTACAACCTCAATTTTTGTCTTCCGTGCACTATTCAATAAAGGAGGAATATATGCTGCTTACTGCATAGACAACTGCTATGATACTGAAATGCATACAAATAGTAGCTTTCTGTTCTCATGAAGCTTATAATAATCAAGTGAAGTTTACTGAAGTAAAAGCAGGATATGAAATATAAAACAGGTGTAAGTACCAGGGAAAGTTACAGTGTGTTGAGGACTTCAAAGTAAACCACATAGGTGGTGATGCGGGACAAAGTGGTCTATGCCAAGTATTTACCACAGTCCCTAAGTATTCTTGTTGTAGGGTAACTTAGAGAAAGAAGTCTTATTACAGATGATAATGTGAAAGGTAGATATTCCAAAAATATACTGAGCTGCAAGTAGAGGTGTCTCAAAGAGATAACCAGGAGTCTGGTCCAGCTAATGAACAATTAAAGAATTTGCCAAAAGTAAGCCTGGAGTATTTAAATTAAGGGCTTATTGTATTTTTTTAAGGCAAGTAGCTAGAATTTATACCAAGAAAAGAGAATATTGCAGTGGTTTGGATCTGGAGTTCCTTGAAAGCTCGTGCATTTGGATGTAGAATGATTCCTGGAGTAACTGTGGAGCTGTATGCTTTTTGGGAAGGAAACTGTGTGCTTCTAGCTGGAAGGAGAGGGTGATTGGAGTTTAACCTGGAAGGATTGTGTAAATTTGTTGCGATCAGGGAGCATCCAGGGTGGAGCTTTCAGTTTGTGTTTTTGACTTGTGGTCCAGGGAGGGAGGGGAACCACCCTGTGTATGGAGGACCCAACTGGCAGCTTGAACTAAGAAAAGGAAGGAAGAAAAGACACTGTTACATCTTCTTCCTAAGAAAGCTCTGGGCTTGCCTGAGTCTCCAGACACTGACTGGCTCCTCGCTCACTTGCTTTTCTGTCTGCAGTGCTGCGAACAGCCCTTCAGCCACTGCCATTGCACACTTCCATGAGTGGATTGTGTGGGACCTTCTGAAATTGTGAGCTAAATACATCTTTCTTCCTTTAAATTATGGGTATGGAGTATTTTGTCCCAGCAATGGATAAGTAACCAAAACATATATTAAGCAAGAATGGCATTGCTACTCAGGCAGGCATTTACTAAGAGTATGAGCAGGGTGAATAGCTGAGAATGATGATGACAGTGGGACAGAAAAATAGTTGTTTGGATGGACATTTCAAAGGGAAATTTAAAGAAGCACTTTATAGCTTCTCTTTGGCATATTCAAATTTCCTATGTCACTAGTATTGGGAGTTTTATTTAAAAAGGATCATTTACTTGAACACCAGTACTAGGATGTAGATGATAGCTGATATAGTAACTATGATGGCTATTAGTTGGCTAATGAGTACATAGCATATACAGTGTGGATTCATTAGAAAAGGGATGACTCACGATTTGAGAAGGAAGAAATGGTATAGCATGAGATTTCATTATACTCTATAGAATGGTACACAACTTAAAACTTATGAATTACTGCAGGAATTTTCCATTTAATATTTTCAGGTCTCAGATAACCACAGGTAACGAAAACCAATAAAAGAGAAACTGAAAGAGAAGAAGGGAAACTAATATATTCAACATCTTTGAAAGGTAATGTATTTTCCATTAATGATATTTAGAATTTGTTTTATCTTTATGAGGTCTGCCTTACTTATTATTTATGTCTGTTGTTAATATATCTTTAATAGTATTTGTAATCTTGATTTCCTTGGTATTCAGAATATATTAAACTCCCCAATATTACTGTTTTGTCTCTTTCTATTTAAATATGCTGTTGTATAAAAGTTTATAAATATTTGGTAACCAAAAATCAATAACTGCTGCACACTCATTATGAATTTTTTTTTTAGTTTAAATTGTATCTCATCATACACCAAGATCACATACAAGGAGATTAAGGCAGTGGTTTCCCTAAAATAGTACTATTCACTTGAAATTAAAATTTATGGCTCTTATGTTAAATATCCTGTACACTTTGATAACTTCTAATTGGAACCTAGTGTCAGTAATGAGAGGCACACTTGGTATACTTTGTCACCACTGAAACAAGTAGAGCATGACCAAATGGGATCATATGGGGGCATATGTCTAATTATATTTCTGAAGGATAGGATACCTGGAATAAGGGAAAGTTTTGATCTTTGCAAATAACTATTCTGATGTAATACCAACTAAACAGAAGGAACAATAAATCATTTTATGAGGACATTAGCTGTGTGCCAGTAGATAAGCTATTTACAAAGTGGGTAAACCTAAAGAGATCAGCATGCCAGTTAAATATGCTGTCGCTAAGAATATCTGCAGAGCCAACAAAGCGTTATGCTATTTAAGAAAGTTCTTGTAGTGGTGTATGTTTTAGATCTGGCAGATTAAGGAGTCAAATCTGTAAAGGTGTCCTGAAGGCAGTTATAAATTAAACCGTCTATTATCGAGAGTCAGTATGATGTCTTCTAAATTTTCCTGTCTCAGTGCCCAGGAAACCAAACTCTGTACTTCATAGATGATCAAAACAAAAAAAAGTTCATACTCGAGATTTCCCTGAATCCACAGATGATGACATTTTTTGAAAGAAAATTCTATGTAAACAATACACACCATGCACAGTTAACAAACACTTAACGTATAAGCTGGTAAAATGCTAAATTGTAAAGCTAAATCAGATATATATAGGCCAAGGACAAATTGTAGAAATTTGGCAAGAGACAAGACGCAACCCTGGAAGTTTTTAGGTCTGTTGAGTGTCCTGACAATTCAGGCAGGTAATTTCACAGAAAGAAAGGAGATTGCCAACTTGTAAACCAGATTATTGCAGTAGGTTTTTTTGTAAGTAACCATTGTAGTAGAACTTGTTTTGAAGATATTTTTCTTGATTAAAATATATATCGTGATTTAACAGTGATAGACTGTAATAATTCTAGGAATCTGTGTTTATGAATTTCTTTAAAGAGAACACTAGAAAAAAAATCTGTTAAGCAAAAGGGAGAATATACTAGTACACATCTGTATCAAAACTTCTAGATTCCTACTTCTACAATTTAGGCACAGTAGGTCACTTAGGGCAAGTTTAAGGAACTGTTTATAAGACAATTTCCCTCATGCTCCAAGGACAAACCTTAGAAGCCAGTCTTTGTACGGAAAAGAGTCGAGCCTGTTGCTTTTAAATCACTTTCTTTTAAAAGTTTCTCCAAGAATGATTCTGATGACATGTAGAAAACTGAAGAATGTTTTTTTTCACAGTATTATTTTTTCATTGATTTTCCTTTGTTTTTTACAGTAAATTACCTGTTTGGTTCAGATCCTTTCAAATGAAGCTAACTTATTCACTCAGTAGTTTTCAGGAAGCTTTAAAATGTACACTGTCAGCCACACGCTCCTATCTATCGCAATTCTCCAAGAAGCTTATATTGCATATGTTCATCCCTTTGACAGGTCACTTGCATCTTGGCCTTGCACCTTCGTTCTTCATTCTCTTCTTAGGCCTTTTCTTTGCAGGCTTGTTTTTTGAACCTAACCATATGAGCCCCTGTCTCTGGCCTGCATATTTTCATTTTATTATTAGCTTGCTTAACAATTTACCTTGTATGTTCATGGCTGCCTGCCCCACATATATACATGTCAAGTTAGCCCATCCTTGCCCCATATATACACATCAAGTTAGTCCATCCTTTGGGATTCTTTGAATACTTTAAGTAGTTAATGTTCAACTTCTGTGCTCATATCATCCAAATAACTATCCTTTTTCAGGAAAGAGAGTGCTTACTTAGCTTCTAGTAGAGACTTTGGCATTCTTGCAGGGGAAGAACCTAATCAATTTCTCTTTTTGGCCAGTTCAGATTACCAAGAATCTCATCATTGAATGTGTATCTCTCATATGCCATGGTAGACATGTGGCTACAGGAGAGCATTGTTTCTAATTTGTTCCACAGAATACACATCACATGAAAGCTAGTGCCAGCCAAGGTAAATGGTCTTAAAAGCTACTGACATCAAAGCTAGCTTAAAGGTGTTTCTACATACATCTGAACCAGTCCTCATTTACAATATATATAGACATCCCAGGCTTTAATACAATCTATAAATTCAGATTATTCATGATGAGATTTATTGCCATTTTATTTACTTCAGTCTTCTTAATCATTGAAAAATTTCTGGACATCTGTTGGAAAACAAAGCCAGCAAAGCCTGGGAAGGAAACAAAAGGGAGAAATTGTTATGGAAACTGTGAAAAAGAGACCACAAGGGCCCTGAGAGCCCTGTCCTTAGATACAACTGCTTGTGATGTGACTCTTGCCCAGGACCAGGGAATTGTAAATAGCACCTGGCACTGATATAGAACTTTTCCTAAATGAGAAAAATGTCTGGTTAGGCCTAAACTTTTTTATTAGAAATCATGGGATATATGCCAAATACATGTTTTCTTTCTTGGGGTCTGGAATTTTGGGTTGTGCTAGGTAAAGGGTACCTATATTACCACCCCCGAATAAACTCCTGGGTACTGAGTCTTTAATGAGATTTCCTACTGCCAACATCACAAATACTGTTACAAATTCTTCGCTGGAGGAATTGAGCATGCCTAGGTGACTCCACTGGAAAGAGCTCTTGAGAGCTGAGGACTGGATTCCTGCAGACTTCTTTCCATGTTCATTTTCTCTTCACTGATTTTTTTTTCCTCTTAAAGATTGAACTTATGAACTTCATACTTAGCTATATTACCAGTCCCTTCCCTCTTACCTTGCTTCCTATTTTACATATAATACATATGTATATGTATATTTTTTTCATACAGGGTGTTGCCCATATTGGGCAGAAGTTGTGATATTCCTGCCTCAGCCTCCCAGAGTGCTGGAATTACAGGAATGTGTCACCACACGCAGCTTGTTTTGTGCTCACTCTCTGTAATAAACCTGAGCCATGCTTATGACTAGGGCGCTATGTCCTGTAAGTTCTAATGAAGTGGTTTTTGGGATTTCTGATTCAAAGACTATCATCCATTTCATATATTCAGTGTATCTTAAAAATTTCTAGGGAAACTCAGCCCCATTCTATTCTTTAGGGAGAGAAGTAGGTTTTTCTTTTTCTTACTTGGTTTGCTTTCATTCAAAGTCCTATTAATATAAACTCAGTCTTTCACTCAGGTTGCTGTACTACTCACACACTTGGACCTATTTTACCTTGCGTCTCTTCTTCCTGGTGCTCAGATTCCTTGCTTGCTCCCCTTGGTCTCCAGTGACCATCTTAGGCACTACTTCTATGTGAACTGTTGTGGACACATTTCTCTAGGTTCTTGACCTCAAACTAGCATCTCAGTCTTAATTTTCAGTCTTCATCTTTGTTGTTGTTGTTTGTTTGTTTGTTTGCTTGTTTTTGAGATAGGATCTCACTTTGTAGCTCTGTGGTCCAGGCTGATTCTGAGCTTGCTATTTAGCCCAGACTGGCCTTGAACTCACAGCAATCCTCCTGCCTCAGCCTCCTGTGTGCTAGGATTACAGATGGGTGCCACCACATCTGGCTTATGTGGTACTGGAGAATGGAACCCAGGTACTTAGCTTTTGATAGGTAAGAGCTCCAACTGCTGAGCTATTCCTCCAGCCCCAGTCTTTTCAATGCAAGTGACCATTGGAGGGATTATGTTAATTTGTTGAAATTAGGAAATGCCAGGGAAGAACTTTCAGGTTTGTGTTATTGTTGCACAGGCTATGAAGTAAGGGAGGGGCACTCACTTTGGGGGTGGGCTGTGCAACTGGCAACTTAACCTAAGTAGAAGAAGAAGAAGAAACGTTCTTATGGTTTTTTTCAAGGAACTCTTGCTGGGGCCTTGGTTGGACTCTCCAGACATAGACTGGTGCCTCTGACATCACAGATTCACTCCAGTCTCTGGTCCTTGCTTTACTTTTCAACAGCCATCTGCAGCAGCCTTGCCCCAGCTGTCTTACCTTTTTGGACTGATGTCCTCCTGGCACAAGTCTGAGTGGCCACCAGATCCTTCAGCTTTCCCACATGCATGTGGCCATTTTGGACTACCCCTCTTTTATTTCTATAAATTTCATAAACTCTGCCTCTCCTAGAGCCCTAAACAATATAAAATGCATACCAGAATTAGGAGGGAAGTGTTTTCAATGGTTCTTCTTAACACTTGAGACACCCCACCCCACCCTTGGCTTCCTCAGCTTATCTGACATCTACAAAGGAAACACATCTGGTAAAATCTCCTCTTATAGTCAGTTGAATTCTTTATATAAATCTATTGCCACTTTCATGTTTCTTATTTATTTGTACTTAAAACTGTAAATCACATATAATGTGAGATTAGGAAATCTTATGCATACATTTTATCACTGAGTAATAAAGCAAAAATCCATAAACAAATCATTATTTCACTGAATTCCTTCATAGGAATTTCTAAAGTCTTCTATTCTTAAAAAAAAAGTGTAAAAAATAATTTGTTAGATTTTTTAGCTTTAGGATACTGGGATGTGTTTTTTTTTCCACTATTACACTTCTGTGAATCATTACTAGACATATATGAATGAATTCTTACAGTGGAAGAAGGCTTAAAATACCATTCAACTGATGTGAAGATACTGCTGAATGTGAAATTCTGAAAGCACAAATGGTTGTTTGTAGTCATGCTTCATGTTGCTGGAGTCAGTCAGTTATATGAGCTTAGAGAAGAAAAGAATTTGTGAACTGGCACAAGGTTTACTAATAGACACCTGGCGCTGATTTTGCCACGTGAACAGATAAGACCTAGCGTTCAAGTCCTGAAGGAGCAGTTGTGATTCAGGCAACAATCAGCATGTGAGATCTGAGTTATTCATAAGCCTTGTGAATGTGTTTCTGAGTCCATGGTTCTCCTTTGTATAAGACTTGTTTTACTGGGCTGGGGCATAGCTCAGTGAAAAGAGCACTTGCCTGGTATGCACTAAGGCCTGGAGTTTGATTCCCAGCACCACATAAAAATTAGCTGGTCATGGTAGCACACACCTATAATCCTGGAACTCAGAAGGCAGAGACAGGAGGATTCACATAATTCCAACACCAGCTTGGACCAGCCTGAAGTATACAGTGACACCTTGACTCCAAAAAAAGGACTTGTTTTACTTAAATTGTCATAGTTAGCATACAGCAAGTTTTTTAAACAGTTTTCCAAGAAGAGTGATTACAAAAAAGCCACAATGATCCCTATAAGAAAGCAGTGAATTTTTTCTACTGAGTAACCTTTACTATTTACCAATTAAAGTCTTCATTTTTTAACTGAGCCTTTGGATATAAGTATGGATCTAGATAGGGATATACATGACTCTTGTACAGAGGACACTTGCCACAAATTATTTGCTTTGACAGTTTAAATTTACAATTCTTCTACAAAGCCTAGAACCTGTACTATCTCTTATGTTTGTAAATTTTTAAGTTATTTAAGGGTTTGGAAGAGTTGGTAGAATAAAACATTGATAATGGATATGTAAGAATATGTTTTGACCACTACATTAGTTTGTACAAAATTAATTATTGGTAATGTATAAAGTTTCATTTTATATGCATTAGTTGGAGTGAATTTTCTACTGGAAGAGAAAAACGGTGTTAAGAAACTTCTAATAGCGACACAACAGTCAAGCACTCGGGCGGTGAGTGGTGATTAGAGTATGTGGGTTATTATCAGACATCAGTAAGCAGTCAGAGTAAGACTCTTCGGGTACTAGTGTGGAAAATTGGGCGGATTTTGGAAACAGAGACCATAGAAGACTGTCAGTTCAATATAGCGAGGAAAAAAATAACTTTGTAGGCTACACAGCTACTCACTAGGGAGGCTGAAGCAGCAAAGCTGTCGTAGTTGGGCTCCCAGGTCCCAATTACGGATCTTCTTTGCTTATTATGCTGAACTCCAGGGCATGAGGATGTTGATTCTGCTAATATATTCCCTTTATCGCCAAGATTGGCTAAATAGCTGTGAAGTTGAATCTGTGGGTTTAAGGAAGATGAGGAAGTTTTGAATCATAGTCACAAACAGCCAGGAAAAGAGGTCAAAAGAAGAATATGGGGTTGGAGTGGAAAAACTGACATTAAATGGTTATTTTTATTTCTATTTAAATAAAATACCCATGGTTAAGTGATGTGAATAAATCAAATTTTGAAACCTTTTGTTAAATCTAAAAAAAATTAAGTACAAATAAACCTGAATTGTTTTATTTTTCCAGTTATTCTGTGAATTTTAGCAAATTTTAAAATCTGTGTTCAATCTCTGCATGATATTTGAGTTATTCTATAATCATTCAGTGAGTGCCATCTAAATGAAAATTCAAAAAAATTGCAAATTCAAATACTGCCAACTGTTAAAGCATTCCAGTGGCTCGCAGTGTAGAGAAGCCTGTGGTATGACTCTCTGCCACTGTATGAATACCCTTTCTCTTCACATTCATGACACTTGGGGAGGATCGGCACTCAGAATTGGTACATATTTAGCATAGTATCGTCTTTTCTGGATCAAAAGCCAACTTCATTTCTGCAATTTTCTTTGTTATCACACTTAGATTGGGATTTCAATATATGAACTTTCAAAGAACACAATTCAGTGTATAACAGGTATAATGAGCAACAAATATCACACAGAAAGCACTTAGAATAGACTTATATTCTGTATTTCTATATATAACATGTTTGACAAAATAACACTTGAGTACATAAAAAATGCAGTTACTATTTTAAGCTTAGAGCTGATGAATAAGATAAATAAAATTTATGATAAAATAGCAAGTTTACATATATCATAATGATCTACTAGAAAATGAAAACTTGCCATGTTAATTGCCTTATTGTGCCATAATACGGAAAAACATTATTTCATACAAAATGAATAGGGAAGAACATTAACTAGGACACAAATATACCAAGTATTATTTGAAAAATAATCCAGTACAAAAACTTGTGTGAATGTTTTCATTATCTGTCAGTTTGGAAAAGAAAAAGTTTAATTCTTATTGCCTCCAGCACAGCAACTGCGACACAACAGTCAAGCACTGCTGTTTTATCACAGATTGTATTTACCTTATTTGTCCTCTCTAAGGTTGTAAATAATTGCACATGAGCTGTAGTTTTTGAGCTAAAGCTTATGAGCACCAACAGGCAGAGTTTGGTAACAACCCATATTATCATTATAGTTCTGATTTGGTTGAAACCTAAGAATTTCAGTGGAAATAAACTTGAATCCCATAATAGTGGCTTATAAGTAGTAAGAAGGAGAATACAAATGTTGTTGAAGTTATAATACAGTAAAATGTTACATAATGATGTTTCAGAACATGACAGATTGCATAGACAGTGGTGATCCCATATTTTGATGGAACTGAAAAAAACTCCAAACACAGTGTGGTATTGTGGCCATCACCTGGTTGCAGTGGAATTCAGAACTCCCATGTTTGCAGTGATGCTGTGCAAACAACCCTACTGTGCTGCCAGTCCTATAAAAATACAGCACATATAAAGAGGAACAGTGCCTGATACTTCGATGATGGCAATAAACATACTATGTACTGATTTGTATATTTACAATACTTTTATCACTACTTTAGAATCCTACATACAAAAAACATTGCTGTAAAACAGTATGCTACTTTTAGCTGGCAAGAGACTAAGATTTATCACATTTATCACATTCCTTGATGAGGAAGCATTAGGAGCCCGGGAAGAGTGGCTGATCTATGCCATGTAGGTTCAGGTAAGTGCACTTTCCATCTCTGGGCACACAGTTCTTAGAAGTTGTCCCTGTCGTTGAAGGAGATATGCCTGGAGAGCAAGGGACCCAAAGGAGAAAAATCCTCACTTTCAAGGGGAAGTAGTGGGTAGAAGACACCACTACTGCTTCTCTTTATAGTTTCTGAGGTAGAAGAAAACTATGTGAATGGAAAACCTTAAAAAAAAAAGTCACCTGATATACTTGATATACCCTGGTGTAGATCAAGCTGGCCTCAAATATATAGCAATATTTCACCCTCAGTCTCCCAGATGCTGGAATTATAGGCTTGCGCCATCCTGCCCAGCCTGTGTGGTGCAGAGGAATAGAACCCAGTGCCTTTCATTTTGTAGGCAAGAGCTTTACCAGCTATATATTCCTCCAACCCACTCAATGGGTTTTTGAGACCCATTTATATTTTATACATATTAGTATTTTGTTACTTTTATTGTTCAGCTGCACTAAACTGTTAAATATAAGTTTCTTTATTCCTGTTAAGGGACATTTGGGTTGTTTCCAATTTTGTTTCTTATGAATGTATATTTTATAAATATTCTCAAAATTGAGACTTTGAATTTTAATTTTTCATGGGAGGTAAGATGTATCCATATTTAATTGTGAGGCATAGCTATATAAATGGAAATGTTTGCATACCAATCTCCATTCCCTATATTGGTCTTGAACAGTTGGTTTTAGTTGTCATTTTTTTGTTATTTTAAATTTTATTTAATGACTTCTTATAAAGCACTTAGTATATGCTAGAAACTAACTTATTTAATAGTATTGCCAGTACATGTGTTAGTTAATATCAGTAGTCCCATTTCACAAGTGAAGAAATAGTCACAGAATGGCTAATTAAGTTTCTGAGTTCACAGGACCAGAGGCTGGAGAGTCAAGATTGAAACTCAAATTTTCTGGTTCCAAAGGCAGTGCTGCCATTCAGGAAGTATTCCTGGTTTTAGAGTGAAGATTCCCAGCATGCTGTTATATACACTCAAGATATATAATATAACTAAAGCCATTAAATATATTGCAGATGCCTGTTGTAGTGAACTATTATATAAAAACTGAGAAAGCATAAAATGTGCTTGTTTGGGTAGCAGGTTTGTTAAACTAAGAGAATCACCACAAGCCAAAGATAGAGATAGCTGGGCAAGGTGGTGTGTGCCTATAATTCTAGCACTTGGGAGACTGAGGCAGGAGAATTACTATAAGGTCAAGGCCAGCCTGAGCTACAAAGCAAGACGCTGCCTCAAAAAGCAAAACCAAAAAGAAAAACTCAGGTATAGAAAGGCACAATTTAAACACGAGCAAACCCTAGCCAACTCCTCAGTAATGTTTGCTCACTGGTGAGTGTGACCTTTCATTTCCTCTGTCTTTGAGTTCCCAAATCCATAGGATAAATACGTGAGAGGATTAAAGATGTCCTTATCGTGCCGGTCTCCTCAGTTTCCTTGCAGAGTCAGCCTTCCCTGGAAACTTACAAGAGTAATCTGAATTTTGTTTCATCATTCTCAGGGTAATGCATATTCATCTATTTCTTCTCGGAATATTTGAAAGTTCAGTAATGCCTTTGGTGATATTACCGACTAAGGCCAGATGAGGGAGCTCTCCAAAGGATACACCATAGAGTTTGACCAGGCCAAGCCGGAGGTAGTTTTCCTGAAAAAGTGAGGCCAAAAATATAATGATAACAATGAAAACTAGGGGAAATATTGAGGCCTGCGAATTATTGAAGCATCAAATCGGAAAGATAAAAAGTGAAAAGTGCTACACTGATGCTGAGGTTGGTAGGACAAGGAGGCTTCTCTCAACTTTGTGTTGCATTTTCATTTGAGGCAATGAACAATATAACACATCGCAAAATTAAGAGAAAATCTATGACAAAAATTTAAATATTTTAATCAAGTCCAACAGAGTCAGCTGATGTTGCAAGGACAGACCTCAACTTCTAGCTCACTGTCATGTCCCCAGTGTATTCAGCAGTGCCTGACAGTTTGGATTTTTACGAGGGTGGCAGGATTACTAATAATTTTAGAAAGGCCAATAAAATCAGGGACTCAGAAGTCAAAGGGTTGTTCTTTAGGAGGAAATTAGACAGAGTGCAGGGTAAACTGTTATACACCCTTACAACAAGTTTGTGATATAACTATTATTCTGTTTTTATAGATAAAAAGAAAAGAAAAAAAAGGCAGAGGAATTAAGAAACTTGCCCAACTTTACAAAGCTAACAAGTAGCACAGTGAGAACTTCTGTGTGGGTTTTTCAAAAGGCCTCACCTTAGCACTTCCTGCAGGCTGATCCTGTGTGTCCTAGGACGCATGTAATATACAAACTGCTAGACTTTCATTTGGGCAGATGCCGTAGCTCTAAGGGGCCATACGGTTCAATGTCTTCCCTTCCCTACTGCACAACTTCAGTTAATTAGTGGGCAGGATTCAGGTCGTAGTAACACATGACAAAACATGTTGATGTCACCATCGTATTATGATTGCCATTATCACTTATGCCAGAATCAAAGTTTCCTTTTTTTGCTCTCTTTTTCTTGTTTTGGTACTGGGAAATGAAGTCAAGGTCTTACACTGAGCTCTATCCCCTGCCCTTTTCATTTTGAGACAGGATCTGCCAGTGTTGCAAAGTTCCCAGCCTGGGCTCAAACCTGCTGTCCCAGAATGCTGGAGTTATAGACGTGCACTGCCATATCTGGCCCAGAACTTTAGTTTTTTAAATCAGGAGCCATAGATGTCTGTGTAAGACCAGCTTTATTTCTGAAACCCGGAACATCTGCTATCTTTCCAAACTGTTGCGTACATTTGACTTGAGGTTTGGGAAAACCTTACATTTTTAAAAAATATTTGTGATGAATAAATATATTTCCTAGGAAGTTATAGCTTTCTTTCATATCCTGATGTCAAGTGTCATATATATATATATATATATTATATATATATATATATATATATATATATATATATATATATATATATAAAACTGGGTATGAATTTGAGTTGTTGAAGTGGACATATGATGTTAGAAATTTTCTAACAGCAGAGGGGGAGCCTGACAGATTCCCTTTGACTTGACTACATGGCTCCTATGTGTGCATATAGAACTGCTGGAAGCTGGACATTCCATTACAAAATAAATAAGCAAAAAATCAGTACCCAGTGTACAAAAGACTCTAATCTGTGTAACTTGAATAGCAAAGCAGTACAGATTATTAAAATATAGCTAGTATTTGCTAAATTCTTATCTTCTGGCAATGAAGAACTTTATATAAAGTATTAGATTTAAATCTTACAACATATGGGGTAGTTTTTTTTTTATTATGGTGCTTTTTATAGGTGGGGAAGCTGAGGCACAGGGAGATTACCAACTCAGTTATGACTACTTAACCTGGTACAGGTAAGATTTGAACTTAGTTTATTTTCCAATACCATGGGTAATATATTAGATTAAGATCAGATATGTAGTAATTTTTCACACACAATTTTATCTTACTAAGTTTGACAAGAGAAAAATAGCTCTTTTCCTTTTCTATAAACAAGTTGAAAAATTAGCTTTGCCTCCGTCTCTCTGGAAGTAGTAAGCTGAAGGGGAAGCTGATCAGTCAGAAACTATGCCTCCTCGGGTGAAGGACATAGTCTCTGTATTAAGGTTTGTATTTCTGTCAGCAAATATGAAGATGGTCAGAGGGCACATTGAGAATGCTATCAGCTAATGAGTGAGTGGTATTCACTTTGTTTTCTACAAGTCAAGGACACCAGAGCCTCGGTGTGTAGCCCTGGAAACTGGCCTCCGTAGCCTTCACAAACATGTTGCTTCCGTTTCTCATTTTCTAAGGTATTGGAGGGGTGGGAAGTGTGGTATGAAAGTAAGTCCACTATGTAAATCACTGGGAAAACTGAACTGTGGACTAAGTAATAGATGACAGTATTCAATTTGTAAGTTGAATAAAAGTGTTTAAAATGTAATTTGTTCTCAAAAATTCATAATTGGAGTATAAAAATAGATTTAAAGAACATATAAGTTAGTACCTATGTGGTTAGAGAAATTATAATTTTAGGATCTTAAACACAGTCCTTCACAGAGCCCATATTTACTGCCCAATTGGCCACATTCCAGGGTAGATGATATTTTTCATCTCATGGTAGAAATGATAATTACTAATTTCTAAGAATACTGATCTAATTGACACACAAGAAATACAGAAAGGATCACTGTGAAGTCTTTCCATTCTCATGAAAGTAGGATCTGCAGCACATGCGTGGAGAGAGTTTTTATATATGTGGTTAGTTACAAAGAGACAAACAGATTCTTACTCACAAAAGGATGAGAAGAGACCATAGCTTCATGCCACTGAGATGCACAAGTATTCAGCCAAGCGCTATTTATAACCTGTCCAGAGCACACATGTATGCTGTGACTGAGTCATCGGGTGGGGTAAAGCGGAAGAACAGTGGGTGAACTACCGAGTTAATATTTGAGCAGTAACCTGAGAAATATTGCAGTGAGAAAAACCTAGTATTCTCACACTCTGAGATGTATCATCTTGTACAAATTACTTATCTTTTTTAGTACCTATTTTCTTTTTTGTTAGATAATACTTCATGTTTCATTTATAAGGACTTTAGAAAATATAAATGTAAAAGAAATGTTTCTGCATAAGTGAGAAAAACCCTAAATTCAAATTAGTTTAACAAGAAACTAGAAGCAATTATTTTATTGCAGGCAAATTTGTATTGCTGTCTGTTCCAGCTGCCTCAGGTACAAGTAAGTTCATGAATTCAAAAGCAGATGGCATGATTCTTCTTTTCTAAATCTTCAAAGGACATCCCTCTCTATTGACTTAATTTCTAGACAAGCTATTTCTTTACTGTCAACAATAGCTCCTGGCAGTTTTAAGCTTGGATTTTGCCTCGCTGTTTCCCTACAAAGTAAGAGCACCTTTTCTGAAAGCATCTTTCCCATTACAAGTCCCAGAGGAATCTTTCTTTGGCCTCATTTGGTCCAGCATCCTTCTCTCTAGCGGAAGGTGAAGCAGATGCACCAAAGGCAGATCAATATAATTCTTTAAAGAAATGCTGAGTTTGCAAAATAAAAACAAAACCTTTTCATTGCAACAGATTAAATGTCTATAAAATTACTTGGTGAAAGTTAGGTATTTAATAAGTGAGCATTAATAATATAAGTAGGATATTTTTAAGCCCTCAAATATACACAGCTACCAACTTCAGACTCATTTTCCTGGACCAAACATGGCTGATGAGAAACTGTTTACACCCACAGGTTATCTCGAGAGTTAGGGGAGATCATAATGTTTGACATTAGTCAATTTTTTGGGATAGAGACTGTTCTATATTTTGGGGCAAGTAAATAATTTTCTCTAAAAGGTACGAATACAATCTAAGCTAATGACAACTTTGCAAATAAATATTATTATATGGCTTACCGTAACATTAGAAGAAATTGTTCCATTTTATTGGAAGTATGGCTAGTGGCAAAGCAAGCTTGTAGTATCAACTTGTGCGGTTAGACAGAATAGCGCTCACCCAAGTTTCCCCCAACAGCAATATGAACAGTGACTATTGTGATGGTTAAAATCTTATGAGAGTGTATCCTTCAGTAACAATTGAGGATATCTAATAGGCAGTTGAAACAGCAATGTCTGTAGTTGTGCTATGAGCATGTTAATTGTTTATGACAAAAGCATGATGTCATAATGTTAGGAAATATGATAATATGCTTTGGTTCCCTTATATGAGGTGTCTTGTTTCCATCAGTGCAGCTTTCAGGTAAATGAAGGTGACCCTACATTCTTTACTAGTTTACTTTAAGAACTTCAACTTGAGTAATAAACATTTCTACTTTTATTTCATATTTTCTTGCATTCTAAATGTCTAAGGATCCAGTGAGTTTTAGTTACCAAAGGATTTCATTAGCCTTTTTTTTTCTTTCTCAGACCTTTACAAAATAAAAAAATACATATTTTCCATTATATCAGAATAGTGAGATATATTATTGCCAGTAGTAACTTGCATAATTTTTTCTCCTTCATTTTATCAACCATCATTGACTTCTACATTTATGGGTGAATGACTTTTCTCAGTTTGCACTCACTATATCTAAGTGATTCTCAAGAGCCTATTTCAAGGACTAGCAGGGTGGTCACCATTGTATTGAACATTCGCAAATCTGCTGTTTTAATATGTCCCTATGGATTTATCTTTTGGAAATACAAAGATTTTAAAAAGTCAGAGCCTTTCTATTTCTACCAGATAATAACATATCACAGATCTTTAAAACATGGTCATTTTAATGGGTCATTACATTTAACTTATAGTAAGATCTATCAACCAGAAACACTAGTTACAGTCAACTTTTATTATTCCATTGACATTTTCAATCTAATAACCAGTCAGTACTGTACCAAATCAAAAATGCTTTGCCCTGTTACCCCTGGTAATGAAATTTTTATGAGCATTTAAAGGCTAATCGGGCCACATGTGTAAGTATTTACCATATTCAACTTCTGAGTATATGAAACTTAAATCTCTATAATATGATCCCCCAAACAACATTCATGTAATACCTTGGTGTGCTAAGAAAGAGGAGTTGGAAGAGACTTGAAAAAAGAAAGGTAGAATTCCCAGGCTTCGTCTTGGTACTAAAGTTTACAATACTGCTGTGGTGGTGCCAAGGACAGAAACAGTAGGATCATTTCTTAGTTTTTAGTCATTTGAACTTACTTTAAATATAATGCTTGCTTCTTCTCTGTTGTTTGAATGGGAGTCACTAACCAGCCTTTAGCTTTGAGTGAAATGAAAGTAGGAACCTCATCATTTCCATCCAGGGTTCCATCTCATTTAATCATTACAGAAGGTATAGAGCCTGGCCTGCTAATTTAAGCACCTTACTAAATACAATCTTGTCTCAATATCTTCTCTCTGAATTTGGGTAACTGGCTCAGTTTCTAAAGGCTTGAATTGTGCTTGCTGAGCCACATAAATATTTAAAAATAGGAAAGATTCTGTGTGCTTCAGACCCTGAAGCAGGAGAATGGCAAGCATAGGGCCACCGGGCCAACATGGAAAGATTCCGTCAGAAAGAGAAGGAAAGAGAAAGAGGAAGGGAGAGAAAGAAAGAGAATGGATGAAAGAAAGGAAGGAAGGCAAAAAGGAAGTTAAGAAGCAAGTTGAGCACCTATTTTAAAGTCAGAATTATACTGAAATAGTGCTGTTATTCATGATTAGCTCATAAGTCCCTAAAGTTTAAGTCTAACTTTTCTTGTCTTTAAAAAATATAAGTAACAATGAAACTCATCTTTAAATTCCCTATATAACATGATTTAAGGTAAAATAAAATGAAAATGTATATTATATAATGTGTATGAATACAGCATATAGTGTTAATAAATGATTTTTTGCTATTTGTAAAAAAATCTTTACATCATCCATTATGTGTGTGTGTGTGTGTATGTATGTATGTATGTATGTATTTATTTTTTTTGATACAGGGTCTCATTGTATAGCCCAAGCTGGCCATGACAATCCTCCTGTCTCAGCCTCCTGCGTGCTGGGATTGTAGGTGTATACCACCACACCTAACTTCTGTGGTGCTGGGGAATTGGACTCAGGGCTTGTACTTGCTAGGCAAGCACTTTAACCACTGAGATACCCACCACCAGCCCCACATTATCCATTCTAGTAACATACCTTGAGTTGAGTTTAATTTCTATATTTTGTTTTGATTGACTAAAGAATGTTGGAATGATTGATTGACCATCTTCACAATATGGTAAATTTTAAGAACACTTATCTCAATAAACTACTAAGATATCTAACAACTTTTATTTTTATGCAGATGCTAATGTCAGGAAAATAGATGGAGAATATTTTTCATTTGTCTTTTTAATATTGAGCTATTCAAGGTACTAGCTAGAAGTCTATAATTTGAAAGTGTAGCATCTGATTGTGTTTCATGACTTAGTATGTGCTATTTTATTGAGCCTTATCATTAAGTAAATAACAGACTTACAGAAGGTAAATCTTTTTGAGAGAGAGAGTGTACTACCACAAAAAAAGAAAAAGAAAAAGAAAAGCCGGTATCAAGGAATTAATGAAAATAAAACCTGGCATCCTGGTATGAAATTTTAATCATTATATAGAAATATTTTTCCACAGGTAAAATTATAAGGATTTAAACTTAATGCCCCAATGACAGCACTGTTAGTGAAATAGAAGTATTTCTTAACTCAAAAGAATTCAGTTGCTGATCAGTGATGTGGAGATAATTATTTATAATAGCATTTACTGGTAAAGAGAAAGAAGTGAAACATTAGACAGGCACTTAGCTGTGACTAAGATGGGTTAATTCCTGATTCCGGAGCACTGGAGTGGAAGTCATGCAGTGACTCAGAGCATTGTAATGGGCCAGCTGTCCACGGATGTGCCGCTCCAGTGTGTGGTCGGCACCACTACGTCAGAGGGGAGACTCCCTGGAGCCTGAACGTCATAGATTCACTTACCTGACACAGTTTTCAATGCTAGTAAATTTACCTTCATTCTTTAAAGACAGTTTGTACTGATTCCCAGAACACATCTAAAATGCCACACTGGGTCCAATTAGTGTCTGTCAGCTAGTATTCAACCTGTGAGAACAACATTAAAGGCCATTGTCATAAAGAGCTTGGAAATCTCTTTCCAATATATTGATTTCACTTATTACTCTGAGAGCTATTCCTTCACTGGGGAAAGAAACCTACTACTTCATTTGACACTTTCATTTCATGGTCATTTATCAGTTGATATAGGAGGAATGTTTAATATAAATCAGACTAATCATATAAGATACACAGAATAAACATATACCCCAGGATAAATAAGCACATGCTGTGCATCAGAATGACCAATCCTTGAATCTTTGGTGTACTCATCTTTCCAAAAGGAGTTGCTATTATTTTCTTATGTCTTTGTTAGTATTTGTCACTTTAAATCTTCTCAGAAAAATTGGGAAAAATAATACAATTACAGGGCCTCCAATCTGGTCATATAAATATCTAAACAAATTCCCTGTATAACATGATTTTTATTTTGACATATTATTTTGGATTAATTGCCAAGATATGTCCACTCTATATTATTATTATTATTATTATTATTATTACTCCTCTTTTAAATAATAACTTGCCCAGCGATATCCGTACAATAGTTGCATTCATTCACGAAAAAATCAGGTTGGGCCAGCAAAGACTCTAGGCCTAAAAAGTAGGCTCCAAAAAACAGTGGTGAGGCTTGGTTTGGGTCAGTCCTGCGAAGACACGTTTCTTCGTGCGGGCCTCTTTCACTTTTCCATCATTAGTAGCCTCTTTTTTGTATCCTTATGTGTAGTATATTTATCTGATTTCTTGTCTCTTTCCTCCTCTTGACTATGAGAATCATGTGTGGGGGATGCTAAATTCATCTTGTTCTACCAGCATCAAGAAAAATTTCTGATACATAAGAGGCACTTAAAAATGGTTCATTGGGTGAATGGGCAGTGTGTGTATTGATTTATGACCCAATCTAGCTACTTGGAAGAAAAATAAGTTTTTGTCTAGCAATAATAAAAACAGTACAATTGGCTAATTTGAGGAGTTGTTGTTAGGTTCCAAGTCATGAACTACTATTATTTCCTGATTTATCTCATAGTCTACAAATAGAACCATTTGAAACCTCAATATTGTGTGTATTATTTATGTGAATCATAACAACTCAATACAAAAATCTCTTCAAATTGTTCTTAGTAATTAGATACTAAAAATATATTAAGCATATTTATATTTCGGTATCTGGGGTTTGAAATGCATAGCAGAGAAGAGTGTCATTTTATACTGAGAATGGAAAGTCAGGAGACTTGTGAAACGTGATGCAGTTGCTTCCATGGAATATTGTCAGACCAATAGGAGATGGAGAAGAACTTTTATGGACAGTATAAATATTTTGAGCTGTAGGCATCATTACCAGCTGATACGTTCTTTCCTTAGGACCAGCTGTTCGGAGCATCCCGGATCAGAGCCAAACACAGTTGAGACTTGGATCTAACTAAAGACCGGCGCAGATTCTTCTGCAGCAATGTCGGTGTTAGAAGAAAGCCGACCATTTGCCCAACAGTTGTCCAATGTCTACTTTACAATACTTTCACTTTTCTGTTTTAAGCTTTTTGTGAAAATCAGCCTTGCCATCCTTAGTCATTTCTACATTGTGAAAGGCAACCGCAAGGAAGCCGCAAGGATAGCAGCTGAGTTTTATGGAGTAACCCAAGGACAAGGTATGTTTATGATAACACTCTCCTGTTTCAAGTTGAGTTTAAATATCATTTGATGTGCAGTCCAAGAGAAACATCACATGTTTTCTTTATGGACTGCTTCAAAGTGAAGGTTTTTGTAAACTTCCATTAAGGAAAATACTCATAACTCATTTCATAGCTTCATAAAAAAGAAAATTACTTTTCTGTGTAAATGTTTGGGCTAAAATCAAGTATCATTGCAAAAATTAATAAAGATGTACTATATGTATATAATCATATAACTTTTTATTAATAAGCACCTAAAAGCTTTAAACATGTCATTTACGAAGTCATGGTTTTAGAGGTTAGTTCTGGATGGAACTGATTTTATTTCAATTGCCTTTTGACATGTCTTAGCAGTATATCTTTTTCAATCAAAAATTTAGTTCTACGTTAAATGATTATTATTAAAATAGAAGAATTTAAGATTTTTAATTTGCACGATTTTATGATTTGATTCTAAAATGAAGATTCATAGCATTGATTTTCCTGAAATGATTATTATTGATTTATTTAGTTTGTGAAAAGTTAATTTTGAAAGGATAGGAGCTCAAATTAACAAATGTTACATGTTTGAAAGTCAAGTGCATCATGTGCTTAGAAGATATTGAAGTGCAAGATAGAATTAAAACTAATAACATTAATCATAAACTTCAAAGATTATGAAACCATTTACATTTTATCGGAGCAATATTTCATATAGTAAAAATGATGTACGTGGTAGGCTTCAAAGTGACATTTTAATTTCTTACAGTCTTTCGACTTCTTTCCTATTTAAAATCAGTCAAAGTATGCATGAGCATTTTTGAGTCCAGATAGCTGTAAAGCAATTTAAATTTTCAGAATAAATGTACCATTACACAATAGAAAGTACAGTTTTTAAAAAGAACACTTAGAGCAGGAAACTTGCCTTTTTAAAATCTATTTTTCCACACTTTTCAGCTTGTGGCATATTTCACTTTAAACTCTGGGTTACTCTATCAATACAGTGAAAATGAAGTGGAGAATATTTCATGGTGTGTGAGATAGATACAGTACTTCTTTTCCCCCTGAGGAAGATTGCTTTGTGCAAAGCGAGGAATTTATATACTCAAAGTGAGAAAAATCTACCTGCCGATGTGAAACTTCTGTAGGAAGGATGAAATCTAGAGGAAAGGAGCAATATTCAACCCTTTACGCACTAGCTCTGGCTCAGGACACAAATCACTGTACTTAAATGTGATGTCCTTACTTTGTGATTCAACTAAAAATATTGGGATGAAATATTTGTGCACAAAGCAGCAAAGACGGAAAACTGGATTAGAAACGGGTAATAATATCATAAGATAGCAAAAGTTACTCTCATAAGCAGCCTGGAGATCATGACTTCACAGTGAAATCTGGTCTGTGATTGTGAAAACTGACCTAAATCGAAGTGTGGAGTACTGACTAAAAGAAGAAACACCATTTTTGCATGTTGACAAGGATTTTGTGTAAATTTATGGAAACTTCTTTTAAAATATATTTACAAATGAAAAAGTCATGGGTTAGCATACAGCTAAGCATTAGAC
Organism: Ctenodactylus gundi; assembly: GCA_004027205.1. Taxonomy (NCBI): domain Eukaryota; kingdom Metazoa; phylum Chordata; class Mammalia; order Rodentia; family Ctenodactylidae; genus Ctenodactylus; species Ctenodactylus gundi. Next base: position 117,970 of record PVKB01003398.1, on the reverse strand, counting down.
AGCTTGTTAATGTGCTTGGGTCTCAGGGTTCCATCTGAGGTGCCACCACCAATAAAGTAAGAGGGGGAAAGAGGGAGAGAGAAAGACAGACACACAGACAGAGAGACAGAGAGTCATGACCTCTTTAGAATGATGGCTCCAATATTAGGTTCAGAAGTCATGAGAATATACGAAATAGTTTCCATGGTCATGTTCACTGTATGATTCTATATTAGGATATATTAGAACTTAGGATTTTTTCCAAGATGGAAAAAAAAAGTAGGAAACCAATACTCACTAATAGAAAACACATTTCCTGGAAATATAAAATGGGAACAAAAATTTCAACAGCTTAATATCATTTCTAATGTTAGCTTTCTTTAGCAAAACTCTCCTTTGCAATCATACATTCATCTAAATACTCAAGACTAGAATATGTACCATTTGTATTCAATGTAAACATAGTATCCAATTTTAATGGTAGGCTAAATCAAGTACCTTAAAAAATTCTTAATCTACTGTTGAAAAATAATTCTTCTTGACTCAGAAAATTAACACTTTCTTCCTTATAATGGTTTTGCTATAATTAGGTTTGATTTTTCATCTTTCGATTGACTGATTGGGTTCAATAATCTTTGTTTAATCCAGCAATTTCCTTCTTCCTTGGAAAGATTATCACCTTCATTCCACTTTGGATTAGATCTCTCATTCCTATTTTCAGGGCTTAGCCAGATTGCTCCCCAACATTTCTGATGTGGAGTTGCCAAATTCCATGAAGTAAGAGATGATGTGTATATTTTCATGTCTTTCATAATCACAGAAGACTCTGTTGACAACATTCTGGACATTCTCCCCAGGAGCAGTAATAGTCATACACGTGAAGCAAAATACTGGTTTTTCTTGATAGTAATACACATTATTTGTATTAGGTAAATATTGGGTAGTTAAAAAAATCACTTTCCAATCAGACTTCGTCCTAATTAAGCACTTGAATGCTAAGAAGGCAGAAGATAGTTAAAATAGCTTAAAACATTTCCTTCATGGTTCCTCTATGATATCAATATTACAAATCTATATTTTCATATCTGAAGATTTATCAACCCCATTGTCATATGGAAGGAACCTGTTCTTTACTGTGCTTTTCTATTTAACTATAATGTATATCATTATTGCTGTTAAATGTGCTAATTACTTTATATATCAGAGGGCAAGCGTCTTTTTTGTTTTTTGAGACAGGGTCTCGCTCTGTATCCCAGGCTGGTCTTGAATTCACTATGGAGCCCAGAGTGGCCTTGGACTCATGCCAATCCTCCTACTTCAGCCTCGAGTGCTGGCATTACAGGCATGTCCCACCACACCCAGCTTTATATGGTGCTTGGAATCGAACTCAGGGCCTTGCACCTGCCAGACAAGCACTATCGCTGCTGTGCTATTCCTCCAGGGCAAGTCTATTTTTATTTATTTATTTATTTATTTATTTATTTAATATTTTTTTTTATTTTTCCCATTTTATTGATATCTATTAGTGCAAAATTTAAGGTTTACAATGAAGTTGAGGTTTTTGTGCACATACATATCTTGTCAAGGTGACAAAGACTTTCCCACTCTCCTTTTGTCCCTCCAAGTCTATTTTTAAAGCCAACATTGCACTTTGAGACTAACAGGGACACTGACAAGAATTCAAAGATGTTTTCAACTGTAATATTAAAGAGTGCAGAGAATAAATATGGATATGGAGCAGTACATTCATGTAGTGAATACACATCAAAGGCTTAGATCTTAAAATCAATAGATAGGTCAGGAGGTAGTCCTTCTCTTTTGTTATGGGCAGGACTTTTTCCAGTTTTGCCTTAGGTTCTGCAGGAGTTTAGCAGCTTTACCTTCAAGGATGCAAGGCCAGTTCTAAGCATTTGTTTTTTTAGAATCCTTTGTATCAAGCTGATAGATATTCAGGACATTAAGAACACAACGTGTATTATTCCCACTCTTAAGTAGTTTATATTCTAACTAGAAGATGAAATGTGCACATATAATGGTCACTTCCAGATATATCAAATGCAAAATGACCTGTACAATGAAAGTGTCTGTTTCAGATTCAGGCCTTCAGAATAGCTACATGGCAAGGGAACATACCCAAGGGAGATTTAAATAATAGTAATTGTTGATGTTAGATGGGGGGGACGGCTGGTTTTGGATAGGTAGAATATTTGAGACTTGCTTTAAGAACATGGGGACCTAGATTGTTTTGGTGGTGGTGATGTGAAAAGAAAAGAAAGAATAACAAACAATGAGAAAGAAAATATTTTAATAATGTCTTTATATACAGCACTGGCAAAAGGGGCATCATTATTTTAAGGTAACTGAATGTCTCCAGAAATATTTACTAATTAATTTGACAGAAAAAAAATTAATAAGCCAGATGGGCAATGAGTAGCATGCAGCTAGGGCTGCTTTTGGGAGGTAGATTCTTAGTCTGGTGAATCACCTATCGATATGGGAAAATAGCAAGGTAAATAAAAAAGAAGTAGAGTTAGAATCTAGATTTTAGACTTATATATAATTTATCTAGTGTATTTCCTTCCTGCCTGCCTTGCTACCTTCCTTTCTTTCTTCCTTCCGTCCTCTTTCTTTCTTTCTTTCTTTCTTTCTTTCTTTCTTTCTTTCCTAAGTAGTCTTTGATTATAATTTGACACCCTACTAAAAAAGAGTGTGCTGGATTGCCCTCCAGACTGTTTTAGTCCATCTCACGTTTTTAATGCTAGTTATAAGTTAGCATGTTTGCATTTTGGGATCAGTTTTCAGCATTACTCTGAGTTCTTTGAGTTGTAAATCCGCCTCTGAGATAAGAATTTGCCTTAGCTTTGCTGATTGATCAGGTTTCAGAGTTTGAAATTCCATCTACTAAATTTTGTATTATGGGAAATTTCTCAAGGTCATGTCTGTCTCTGATGTTACCATGTGACAACACTCATTCTCATGAAGCATTCTTTATGGTGGAGATTTTATATGTAATATAGAATGTATGTAGATTCATCTGATGGAATGTTTGTGCTTGTTATTTTGTAAGTCTGGTTTTTAGGTTACCATGAAGCACGTGATTTTTTGTCACACCTACCTTTGACATGTAGAAATAGGACACAGTGTAAACATGCAAAAGAACTTGTCATTTTGAAAAATAGTGTAACTATCCTCTGGCTTCTCAGCATTCAGGTGCATAATAGGATAGGAATAGGGTAGGAAGGCAACTAGAAATTGATATAATCTTTTTTCTCCTCCATCAGTAAAGTCCATTCTCATTTTCACACCAACGGGGGAGGAATTTAATTTTACAGAAGATGCCAGCAATGGCAGCAGTAATCCTTGCACTGACCATTTCTGAGGAACAGTTTGTGGCATGAGATTGTTGGTGCAGCTATTTTGATTGTGCTTGAGGTAACTTACGTTAGGAATGTTTCTCAAATCCTCAGCAATGAAAAATTTCAAGAGGCAATAGAAGGAATAGCACAGTGATTAGAACATTTGCCTAGCAAGCACAAGACACTGAGTGTGATTCTCCAGCACCACACAATTCAAGCATAATTGCCCATGCCTGCAATCCCAGCACTCAGGAGGCAGAGACAGGAGGATTACTTTGAATTCAAGGCCAGCCTGAACTACATAGTGAGTTCAGGACCAACCCGGACTACAGAGCGAGATCCAGTCTTTAAAAAAAATTAATTAAATAGATGTATAAAAATATCCTTAGCACATATTGGACATATGTTTCAGATTTAGGGAAAGCAACTCTACATAAAAGTCATTAAAATCAATCAGTTTACTTTAAAAAGATCTCATGTATATACTCAAAAGTGCTATCAAAGTTATTTAAAAGAGGCTTTAATGCCATTCAAGCTCTATTTTTTTTTTAATTAAGCCACAACCACTGGTACAGGCCTTTATTTCCTATTTATTCATTTATTTTCTACAGGTGTGTCAGGTGCCACCATGCCTAGCCTGTGTGGTACTGGGGAATTGGACCTAGGAACCCACACTTGCCAGCCAAGTGCTCTTAACCACTGAGCATGCCTCCAACCTCACATTTACTTTTTCAGAGATCACTGTAATTCTGTGAGTCGAAAATAAAATTTGGCCAGGCCTGGAAAAGCAGTTCTGTAATCTCAGCACTCTGGGAGGACAGTGGGAGTCTGGCAAATTCTAGTCAGACTGAGCAATGTAGGGAATTAGTGAGATAATGTTTCAAAAGGATATAGAATAATGAATGGTGTGAGTGTCCTGGGTTCCATCTCCAGCAGTACAAGTAATATATAAATAAAAATAAAATTGAGAACAGAGTTTCCAGTTTAGAAATGATTTTTTCAATTTTTAATGTATCTATGCCTTTCCTCTTCCTCTATATTTGGAAAAATGCATGAAGTTTTGGAGTTAAAATAAAACTCACCATAATTGGTGATAGCTTAGAGGGATCACTTTTTCTAGGGATATTCTGACGTATCTTTGTTCCTCTCATTCAGCTATTTGCTTATATTATTTATAACATACACAATAGTTATGCACACATCTTAGGTCATAGACAACTTTGCTAGGCCTCACAGATAAAGGTACTCCAAACTGGAGGCTCTTTCTTTAAAGTAGGTGTAGGCCAGTAGGAGCAAGACAAAAACCAAGCACGGAAAACACGTGGTGAGTGCTGTTTCCCAAGGCTTAAAGAAGGTACTGTGGGGGTGCAGAAGAAGAGTGGAGAGCTGAGAGTAGTTCTTCCTGGGATATTTCAGATAAATAAACACTGTGCTAATAATATCCCCATCTCCTCCCACAATTGTGCATGTATTCTTATTCATAGCACTCAAGCACTTTCCAGTCCCTGTATTCACTCCTACTTTGTGTCTCAACCTGATATTTCTAAGTCATGTATCTCTTACATAGGACTTTACCTAAGGACCAGGGTTTTGTTGTTAAAACATTTGATTTTTAGGAGAAGGACAAGCGTGCTCATTACTTATCTACTAAGTTTTTTTTTTAATAAAAAACACACTTTTTATTTATATAATATAAATTTTATATATTTTGATAGGTGACACATAGTCTCCTATTAAAGTTTTTGTATAATACAGGCAGGCAAGGAGTAAACATGGAGTCTTAATGTGCTTTCTTTATTGCTGTCTCTTTTGGAAGATGGTAAATTACTAAAATAATTATTATTCATTGCTATAATTGATACAGTTCTTCATTTGGCTCAGTCCATCAAATACTTGGATAGTTATTCTATTTCTATGATCACAGTGTCATATGCTACATGTATACACATGTTAATATATGTATATACAATACATACTTTCTGATGCATATGCTATGCCTGTGTTTTTATATTTCATGCATATAGTATATGACTTCCTTTTTGAATAAAAAGACTTCAGTGAGAAGAGCCAACTTTGCATATGTACAATATCCCAATAGATCAAGTAGAAAAATCTTCGTTTGTAAGTGGGAAACTGTCAAATTTTCTAACTCTTGCTAATAAGATTGGAATGTGGCCTAAAGAAGTCTGGCTTTTGTGGAGCAAAGGTGATCCGCAAAGGTTTGATAAAAATGCCTGGCTGAGTGGACAGTGCCAGCAGAGAAAATAGAAGCACATTTTCTCAAATCATATACCCCAAAGTAGATGGCCCGCGTAAGAGCTTTCAGATGCCCTTACTTGGTTCAGCATGTGAAAAAGAGTCATTTTAATGATGGAAAATTACCACTGTAAGTATTTTATACAATGTTTGGTGTAACAATTTAACGTGTCATTATGTGCATTTCATGACTTCTGTGTCAGAGACATGGAACACCTCCTCGGCATCAGCTCCCATGGGTGCGTGGAGCAGGGGGCTCCCTGGAGCCTGGCAGCAATTTTAGCACATTAAGCCCACTTCCCCAACTGAAGAAAGGTGGTTGCCAGTGAAAGATGAACGGTTTCATTGAAAGCAAGTCAAGTATTTAGAGCACCTCTTCCCTCATAGCTACTCTCAAATAGAAAGAAAAGAACAAGAGAGAGAAAGGTAATTTGCCTGCAGGCTGGGTAGGACTTGTGGCATTCATATTTTACTAGCTTCACGGGAAACAATTATTCTTTCAAGCACGCCCCCAGAAAAGATACAGAACAGACCACAGGGATTTTCAGAATGAGATTGTGCAAATACTACTGAGTCAGGGAGGAGGAGGATAAAAGGACTCCTAAATTAAAATATCGTTAGTTCTGAAAGCATCTTGGGGATGGAGGAGGGAAATAAACACGGCCACTTTATCAACTTCAGGCTAAGGGGAAGGATATTCAAATAATTTTTTTATTCCAACTCTAAAAAGCCCTGTTGGTTTCTGTGGGACAAGAATTGGAAAATCCTTCTTCTAAACAGATGTAGAAGTTTCAAGAAGAGTATTTGGAACTAAGACTTGAATAGAGTGAGAGGGGCGGGGCTCTCGAAGGTCTCTTTCCTCTCTGTACAAAGAGCAGTTCTATGTCCATGAATCTTCTTAGTTCAGGAGAAAGGTTTACCACAGAAAGCAATAAAATAATGTCTAAAATTGAACTGTTCCAGTTTGCTGAAAATAAAGTATTTCAGTTATATGCATCACCACCATCCTGTGGTCATATGAGTCACAACCGAACATCCTTTCAACATTCTTTACTAGGGATTAGACCAACAGTTGACATTTTGGGCCCATCGGGAATGTACATAACTATGTAAGATGACACAGGGGCATCCTTTCTCCCTTAGGACAGCTAAAATTTCCATGTCGCCATTACCTACTGAGTAAAACAGAGACCTTCAGAAAGACTTGCGCTCTTTCCAGAGGGTTTATCGTCTTAAACTATGGGCAGAGCACAAACAAACTGAAATTCAATGCTGGTGTGCCAGTTGTGTTCGCAAATAGAAGCCCTGGCTCATCTCAGCTGTCAAGTGTGCAGATTGATTTAAATGAAAACTGACAATGGTAAAATTAAAGTAGAGGCTTATCCATGAAAAATCTGCTCTTTACCATCATAGCTCTGCAAGTCCCGTGTTATTAGAGCAAACCAGGTGAGGCTGCCCATGTGTGAAAGGAAGCCATTCTTCTCAAAGGGTTTCAGTGCTAGGGTATGAGAGGGACGATTGCAAGCTCTACCTTATTTCCCTCTTGATGTGTGACTCAGAGTGGTGAATTTGGAAAAGAAAAATTTGGTAGCTTCTTTTGAGTTCAGATACACACAATTACACATGTATTAAATCTGGAGCAAAATCCGGTATTTCTCTAGACTCTACAAGAACTAAAAGTAAAGGAATGGAATGAAAAGTTGTCTTGCCTTCTCCCCACTTCCCTCCCCCAACCTTTGTAGTTATGATGAATTTGCTTATCGAGTTGATCTAGTGTAAGAGCAAAGTTTTATGATTATTTACCATTACTCTAAGAAACGAACAAAACTAGAATATATCAAAGCACTGGATATTAGCTCTTCTGCCAAACTTCCCTCTTTAAAGCTTCCTTGTTCTTTTATTTATTTTGTTTCTCTTAATCCCTGGTAGCTGAAAAAGGAAAACAACAAAGACAACATTAGCAGAGAAGAGCTGAGTCAGCCAGTTCAGGTATTTAGATTTTTGCTTTGTGTCCCCCATTTTTTTCTTCCAGCTGGTCTGTCCTGGAAGTGACCAAAACATAATTTTTCACTAGATGTATCTTACAAAAGTGTTTCTTTTTTCTTTTGAGAAAGGATGGAAATACTTTGTCTTTTATTATTTCTGGAAGTAAAGATACAGAATTATTTCAAAGACTTGCAAAAAGTTTTCAACTCTGATTTGTATTCTACGGTACTGTGGCTCTATGTGCAAGGTTGCAAAGGATCCTTCCAAGAGCTAGCACATCTGGCACAACTGTTCTTTCATTAGGCTGCAGAAAAGTCTGAAGGTGGGCTTTGCCTCTGTTCAGAAAATGTTGTTTGCCTCTCTCTTCTTCAGACCATTAAACTTCAAAGCTTATAGCTGGAAAAAGGTGAAGATCAAAGCAACAGGAAATTAAGGCTGGTATTTGAAGAATCCAAGCCAGCATGTATGGGCACTTGAGAAACCCAGTGTCAAGTCGAAAAGAAAGGCTTATTGGGGATGCGAAGGCCAATAAAGAACTTTCTCAAAATGAATGTCTGGTGGAGGCTTTCCAAAGTTGGCAATAGCAGGATATGCCAACCTCTAAAAGTGTCATGCCATGGCACAGTTTACCTTGGTGTTTAACACACCCTTCAGGGATAATGCTGGTGATGTGTTCTTGGATACGCCATAGATCTAATTCAGAACAGTGGGATTCTATCAGATGCTATTTTCAACATAGTATATATATATATATATATATATATATATATATATATATATATATATAAAGTTACTTGTACAGGTGGTACATATATAGTGCAGTTATGTACAAATGTGCTTTATTTGATATACATAAAATAGATTTTAATAAATTACTCAATGTCTGTCACACTCTATAAACTAAACTTTAGAAATAAACTTTCTGTAGTAAACTTTTTATACTTAATATTGTAGACATAGGAGAAATGGAAAGAAGTAAACTTCTTCAGCATAGCATTTCTTGTTTCTTAAATTCCGTATACTTAGACTTAATAGTGTATCCAGTCTCTTGACACATCCTGTAGTTTGGCTGGGACTTGCCCTACCTCATGCTTTCTTTGGATAATACTGATGCCAGATGACATGATCTTCTGACCCAGGACTGGTAAAAATGAGTCTGGGCTGAATACTATAAGCACACATATTCCTGTAAAGACAAAATTTTGTTTGGAGGAGAGGGAAAGGGACTTCAGGCAAATTAATGCTTTGACTGATGAGAAGATCAGCAGGTTTTCAGTGATTTTTGGGGGGGTGAGCTACGTCTGGTAATTTACATTGGGAAGAGCATATTTCTAAAAGATGTTTCTCCTTTTGATAGACTTGGACCGGTAGGTGGTCATGGTCAACTTGTCCTAGAGACTGTTGACCATATATGGATCAGGCACCATCATCTTGACCAAAACATCTCAGCCTTCTACTTGGTGGGCCAGAAAGTGGTCAACATCACTCAGTTACTCTTCTATGTAGTCTTATCAGAGCTGAAAGGCATTTAGTACTTGAATGGCTGAAAAAGCACAAGGGCAGAAGAAACATATATCAGCTCCAGTGGGCAACAAGCCAAGCTAACTCTCCATCATTATCTTGGACAAAACATTTTTGACATTTCTATGTACAAAGCTGAGTAAAATCTGACTGAAGGATCAAGGCATTAAAGAGGACAAACACAACTTGAAAGAGACACTAACATTTCCCTCATTTTAATCACTTATCAGATTACTATGTTTTGAGCAAAAGTAGACTGGAGGTCCTTCGGAAATAACTAACATGTTTTAGTTTCTTTGTCATTGCTGGGACAGAATATCAACATTCACAAATGAAAGAAGGATTTATTATTTAGCTCACAGTGTCAGAAGGTCAGAATCTGTTTATGGGAGGTTGGCAATGGTAGAAGCACATGGCAGGAGAAAGAGCAAAAGGCCAGCTGTTCACAGCATGGCTGGCAAGAGGCCAGGAAGGGAAAAACTACTCTTAAGGTGGAACTACTCTTCCAGGTCCTGCCACAATGATCCACCTGTTTTGGGTCAAGCCTCAGTGGTCCAACCTTTCTGACCAGTCCCCACTTCTCAATGGCATGTGGCTCCATAGGCATCCCACTACATCCAAATACATCAGGTTTTTTAGGGATACTCCAAATCCAAGCCACACCACCAGGCAACCATCATACCCTATACAGGAGAAATGTTATCTACAGTGAAGCTAATAATGTATTGCTCAGCTGCGACTTCCAGTGATTTTAAGTTGACTAAGAGCAAGTACATTTAGAGGGCTTAGTTTTTGTTGGTTTGTTTGATTATGGTGGCAACAATATCCTATTTCAGGCAAATATTCTGTTTTTGTGGTTTTATCAGGTTTTCATGATGAATCTGTTGAAACATGCATTTCTACAAAGCATAATAATTTATTTTAGCCAGAAGTTTATCATTGCAGCTTTCTGTAACATCACTAGCCTACCATGGTTGGGTTGTTAAAGTCCTGAATATATTATGTTTTATTGTAATTAACAACATTTTTCCATATAGTCCACCCTCTTCTATTCTGATAGCTCTCCTCTGTATAAGTCAGTACTATTTTTTTTATTCAGAGAAATAGACTTAAAAATGCACAGGAGCTGGGTTATTGATCTAATTAGTGGGTTGTAAAAATGACAGCCTATGTCTTCTCATGTTGTTTCTATATCAATTCTTCTTACTATTAACATGCATAGGGTTCTGTTGCCTTGTTTTATATTGTGATAGAATAAACAAGTTCATCATGGGATCTTCTACTAAGTAGGTATCCTTACTAGCTTGTAGGCCTCATAAAGGAAGCAAGTCATTTCATTCTTACAAATATGACTAGCAAGTGGCAGATCCTGAAATCTTCATGGAATAAAGAAAGAAGGTGGAAAGAAGAACATGAGAGATTCAAACTTAATGAAATGGAGTTTACTACCATTTTGAATACAGGAAAGTCCTTTTTCTAATCTGTCTGGCCCTGTGTTTTTTACCTCCATGCCTGTATACCTGAATAAATAATGTTAGAGATTCTAGGAGTTAATTCACAAAAAACAAATGAAGACAGAAAATCAATACTGTTCAGAAATTGAATTGGTATGTAGCATATAATATCTTGCAGTCCATATTCTAATCAGAACTATTGTCTTGGCCTCAACTTCTTCTATCATCATGGAATCAGCACAACTTCTCTCAACCCAAACAACTTGAATCTTTGTCAAGTTTATTTTTAACTGAATCAGTTAATGACTCTTAGTGTATTCAAATATAACCTTAGAATCCTATTACCTCGAAGATTTCTTCCCTTTCAGTGAAGAATACTGCTTGTTCACCTTTTTCTTTTCCATCTTAAGTTAATATATTTTAATTCTTAACATTTTATACTTTGAGACAATCTTAAATATTAATATTATTTATTCAATGAAAATTAAATGCTTAACAAGGTTATTTCACAGAGTGTATAGTAAACAGAAAACACCAGATATCAGAACAGTAGCTGACAGAAGATTGTTCTAGATTCTCTTAAGTCTATGAGAAGATAATTTTAGAAAAAGTTACCAAAAGTAATGTAACAGATATAAAACTTAGAATCAATACTTGCTGGAAATCTGGGCTTTTAGAATTTCACTCTTCAATCCACTTTATATGCCCCAAATCATGTTGTAATATTTTTAGGAAGCAAAGTGATTGGAATGATTAAACACACACACAAAAATTGAAGTCTTGCTTTTACTCCTGCGTGCAACTGGTTTATTCATCCATTGACTTATAGAAGACTTCAGTGAGAAGAATGCCGTAGCGCCAGTGTTAGGACTGTGTTTTCCTGTAGCCACTGTGCAAACAAGGAAGGAGAAAGCAGCATTCCCAATAGATGGGTCAGGGAGTCCTGTGTGGCAAAGACACAGCACCTACCTGACGCCCAGGGCTGGTCTCTCTGAATGGATGTGTGATGCCAGCTGGGCATGCAACATTGAGTTATATCAGTACATCTGAGACTTTGGATTTTCTCTGCTTTCTGTTCTTAAGATGCATTTTCACAAATAAATTCAACTTTGAAGAACAGTATCAACATAACACCCCCAACTGCTGGCAGCTCCCAAACCTGCTGTGAGTACATGGTCGGTGGTGATGGAACTACATGGGTGAACTATGGAGAAGAGAGGGGTTACATATGAAATTGTTCTTTCATTAAGTCTCTATGGTGCATATCAGATTTTCTCCCTAGCAGCTGTTGTCCTTAGAATAGGGAACCCAGGTTGCTGGTTTCATTGCTTATATGAATTTGTTGCCCTTTGAAAAATTCAGGTTGGCAGTTGGTAGAGATACAGTGGCATATGAACGATGTGAAGAAGGAGAGTGAAGGAACCATTCGAAGAGCATAGTACACATCTTGGTCTTACATACATGTCGGAGGCTGTTCTAAATATGTACCATTGTAACCTCATTCTATCCTCACAAAAGCTGTATTGTGTAGGCTGCTTTGATTATTAGATCTATTTTTGCTTCCTTCTATTTTCTGCTTTAGGTTCAGGTGGTATTAAGTCCAAAACAGTTCAGTGGAAAGAGCTCGACATTTAAGCAGATAATGTTCATTTTGGTATTATTTTGCTTTGAGTCCTGTGGGTGACTTTGAGCGTGCAGTGCCCCTCCCTCAGACTCAGTTTCTTGATCTGCAAACTAAGGGAGTTAGATAGGATCAGGGATTTTTCAATCTCTCTCTTTAAGGCTATTGACCTTTTCTTTTCAAGTGATCTGGAAGCTTAATTTGTGAGCTGATGGAGCTTAATTTGGCTGCCTAGCTTGATGAGAGCTTCACAGTTTGAAGACGGAGCCCTACACTGCCAGTGTGCTCTGCGGTAGCTCTCTTGAACTAATAAGGTTCTTTGAAGCCATTTGCAAATCACTAAAGTAGAGGATATCTAAGTCCACTTTTAGCTCTGAAGTATTATGATTCTTTCATGTTATTCTGACTTTGGGTGAGTCACTATTTTTTTTTTGTACCAGAGAAGCTTTTAGCACAGAAAAACTAAGTTACTTTAATGACTTTTTTGCACCCATGACCTCACCACCCTGTTCCAGAACTTGGAGAGTGTACTTAATTTAGCTGGCCAGAACAACCACTTTGAGTCACACAGTAGCATATAATAATTATTTTTGAGTGCTCCCAAAGGTCTGGCAGACAGTATTTCATTTATTCCTTCCTTTCAAGGGTCACCCAGTGTCTCCTGAAGCACTTGGATGCAATTTGCTCCCTGGCTTCTTCCGTTTGCACCGTTCTCCCCCTCCCCCATCTGCCCACTTCTAGTACAAAGAAGAAGTCCCTAGGTCAATCGTGCTTCATGCCCTAACGATGAACAGTTGCTTTTCAGAACAAATGTGAGAACTAATCTCTTCCTGCTCTCAGATGTGAAGCAGAGCCATTCAGCAGCTGGGGAGCAAGGGATCCCGTAACACTGCAGCACAGGGCATAGGGCATCATGAAAAATAGCCAAGTTGTCCCTCTTTCTCCTATTGAGACGTTTTATTTTCAGTTAATCTCTTCCTCTCTTTCTCTATTTCAAGATCTTTTTGGACTCTTTTGTGCTAATTATCTGCCTGTGATGACTTTGTGCAGAGTCAACCCTCATTGTGCCAGAAATGTTTTCCTTTCCTGTGCTGCTCTGTGTGGGCACTGGCCAGAAGAGAAGTCAGTTCAAGGCCTCAATGACAGTGTGAAGGAGTTGACAGTTGGACACTCAAGTTTGGTGCACATCTACAGTTTGCTCATTTTCCACCGGGTCTCCTCTTTTGACTTGTCTGGCTCCTGGGCCGTGTGTACGTGTAGTTCTGTGGTGGTGGTGGCAGCGAAGTTGCTTCTTCTCAAGTCTCCTACAACATTGAGAATGAAGATACTGGTAGACGTGATTCTAAGTTTTCTCTGTAGGTTTCATTTCATCTTTCTTATCCTCCATTTCACATCACACTATAGTCAGGCAATCTACAGGGACTTCAAGACTGACATCAGAGGCAGAGATTTCTTAATCAGCTCCTGCAGTAGATATAATTAGTATGATGTATTTCTTATTCCATAACATTCAGGATGATCAAAGCTTGAGTGATACATTACTAAAAGCTGATGTGATCACAAGAAAAGAAAATTACAGGTCAAAGTCACTCATGAATTTAGTTGCAAAAATGTGAGTGTTGGCAAACCAAATACAGCATGAGCGATCGAGTTTCTAAGGAATCTAATACTTTAATGTCTGCTTTATACACTAGAAAGAAAAACACTATAAAATCTGACATTAATAAAGGGCTAATTGGGAACTCTTTCCTGATTTATGTATTTAGGATTGTATAATATATAAATCACCCTTGAGTCAGGTTCTGTATTAATTCAGAAATCCTTTTGAGTGGGTGATATTATTGGCTTCATTTTCTAGACAAGAAAACTGAAGCACAAGGAAGTTAAGTAGTTTTAGCCAAGTGTCATGGTTTGGATCTGAAGTGCCCCCCAAAAGCCACATGTTCCTATGGGTACTGGGTAGGTTTGGGTGGTGGGGCCTGGCTGGAAGGGGGCAGGTGCTTGGGGGTTGACCTGGAGGGGCATATGCTGGTTCTGCCCTTCCCCCTAGTTTCTCTGTTCTACCATGCTGTGAGAATCTGCCTCACAGGTGGCTCTGGCTTTAGCTATGGCCCCACCATGTGATTCCACCATTTTCCAGCCGCCCACCCATGACTGGGCTGAGACCTTCCGAAACTGTAAGCTATGATAAATCTTTCCTCCCTAAGTGTTGCATGTGTTGGGTATTGAGTCACAGTGATGAAAGAGTAACTAAGATACCAGATAACAAATTTAGTAGTTGGCTGAGCTGGGCTGTAGACCACACACACTTGGACAGATTGTAGAGCTGAGTTTCCTAACTCATCTATTCCATTGGAATGAGTACTGTATTTTTGTTTCTCTGCTCAGAACTATGAATTCAAATGTAGGTAAACCACTCAATCAAGTGACATATACAGACAAAGTCATATAAGTGAAATTTCAAAATTCTTCATTTCTATGTATTAAAATTAGTGAACAGGGAATGTGGTCCATGCTTGTAATTTCAGTGCTCTGGAAGGATGCGGTAATAGAGTGGCAGATTCAAACTCAGCCTGGACAACTTAGTGGCTGAATATAGCCCTTTCTCAAAAAAATAAATAAGAAAGAAATGAGGATATGGCTCAGTGAGAAAGCACTAGATTAAATCCCCAGTACCAAAAAATAAAATAATAAAAATATAATTTGTGTATTTTTTTAAATGGTGAATACTTTCTTTTAAATTTTACATAAAGGAAAATTACTCTTCATTGTCAGAGTTTCCTGGATGTTGAGGGCAGGTACATTTCCCTCCACTAAAGCTCTGACTCATTTTTTTCAGGATTCACAGTGAAAATGTGTTTTATGAAGCCATACCATATCTTATTTTAAACTATATTTATTAGATTTTATGCTGAATGTCCTTGAACATCCTATAAGTTTGTTAGTACTTTATATATGGTGGCTTTGGGAACACTTTGTGTATTGAGTTTAGTGCTTGCATCATTTTTCTCATAGCGTTAGTTTTACTTCAAATATCATGGCAAATTCATCCGGAGCAAAAATTTTTAATATTACTTTATATTTTATATTTCTAGTATTTTTATATGTATGACCTATTTTTAGGGTCACCCTTGTTTTGTTTATCTTTTATTTAACCATACCATAGTTGGTAAAGCTGGGAAGATGATCTTACATAACATTTATTGTAAAATTCTCTCTCTCTTTTTCACGCACGCGCACACACACACACACACACACACACACACATCTTGCAATACAGCATCCTTCACCACAGCTGTGCTATTAAATATGTAGTTTTTAAAGACACCAACCATATATTTTCCAGTTGTGATTTTCCAGACTCATATAGCTTTTCTAACTGCTTAGTTCCATCTAAGACTGGAGATACAGTGCATCACAAGGCTGATGCCTGTAGGTTTCCAAGCAACCTTTACATAAGAAATAAATGGCCCTTGAAATGGAGGTTAACTGTTGGATAACAAATACTTTATTTTTCCCAAGATGCTCATCTCCCTGCATTCATTGTTATTAGACCAATAAATAAAATAGAATAAAACATAAAATGGAGCATGAATGGGGCTCGGAATGACTCTTAACTGTTGCACAAATGTATGTCCCTTTAAAGAAGCTCCAAACAGCACAACTTCTATGCACTGAACAATGACCTGTTCCAAATGAATCTTTGCAAAGGTGGAAATTTGGCACTAACAGGTATCTTTCTGTTGATTTAAGGTAAGAACTTTATTTTGTACTTACATGAGATTTTGGTAATTTGGACCAAATATTCTCAAAAAAGAAAGAGAAAATTCTTACATTTAAAAAAATAGAGAGATAGCAGACTTTTGCCCCCAGGTAAAGGATTTAAAGTTTATATCAATTCACATGTAACTAAGGCAGGAAATTTATGAATTGAGCATCTCTTAGAGGTGGAAAAACATCAACTTGTGTTTGTCGGTGCTGTGGAATTACTGTTTTGTGTGATAAGCCGCTGTTGTTGCTAGCATCCTCCTTTCTTAGAGATATGTATTGAAATATCTGTGTAGATGATAGGGTTTTGCTTCATAATAATTCTAGAAGTGTCTGTGGTGGAAGTGGATAGGTTACAAGTTAAACAATATTAGCTGTATGTTGAAAATTGTTGAGCCTGGGTGAAGTGTATGTGGATGTATTTGAAATATTCTATAGTAAAACTCCAGTCTAAACAGGAATACATTTATCTTGCTTTTTTCTCCAAGTGTAGATGAACAGCTGCTTATGATATAAGTTTCATCACTCATAAATACACCCTCAAAAGTCTTTATCTGTAGATCACTTGTTCACGACTTTACCCAAATGCTGCTTCTTTGAGGCAATGAACTGTCTAAATTTGTGATTGGTTATGTTACTTAAAATGTTTTGTGTCAAATTAACCTTTTAATATTGTCAGAAGGTAACCCTGCTTTGAACTTCTTAAGGATTTCTTGGAAAAGTTTCTTTATTCCTAATGGTGTTCTACAGTATTGTATAAATTTCTGTCATAGTGCCTCTTTGATTCAAATTCTCCAGCCCATCCATAAAGGAATGGTTAAAGAAGATGTGGCACCTGTACACAATGGAATACTATGCAGCCATAAAGAAAGACAGATATGAAACATTTGAACGAAAATGGGGCCACCTAGAGTCAATAATGCTCAGTGAAGTGGACCAGGCACAAAAGACTGACTATAGATGAGTGTCCCTTTAATGAAATGCACAAAAACGATAACATAAGAGTAGAAAGAGAGGCAATGGTCAAATAGGAAAGGGATGAGCCTCTGCAAAAGGGGTGGGCATAGATGCTCACTGATTTCCCTAACCCCATGGTTCTAATGTGTTACAGAATTTGAAATTCATGTATTTACAAAAAATTAAATTTTATGTCATGTGATTTTTTTTACTACAATAAAATTATGAAAAAAACACAGATTTCTTCAGAAGTGGCTTCCCTCTTTGATGATGCACGCTGACTTTCTTTGCCACTTTCCCAGCTTCAGCACCACCTTTTCAGGGGCAGTTGGTGAGCAGCCCATATGGAGGCTCTCAGCACTTGTTAGAATGGGATTAGAATATTTTCTACGAATGAGATCCCTCCTGTTTCACATCCCATTGCCTTCCTATGAGGCTTGACATAACTGTTTTCACTTTTGTGGATAGAAATACTGAGTCATCTCTAATCTATAGTGGTTTTTTTCAGAGTCCATTATCACTTATGAGATAAAATTTTTGTCATTTCCCCTGTGTTTCATCTGATATTGGTTCTCTTTAAAGCCTGTCCACCCAAAGGACTCATTGACACTTTATAGTTTTTCCAATTTTCCTTTTATACCTACAATAGAGAAAATGTCAGATTCTTCTTATATCTAGAATTCCACGGTGCGGACTTATACAGTCTTACAGACCCTGTATTTCGAGGATTCTGGTGCAAACACATCTGTTTCTCTGCATCTTGTTTTTTGAAATTATACAGCTGAATACACCCAGTATACACTAAGTATATTCAACCTTTCAATCTTTTGTGTTTACTTTTTCCTGCTGAAGTGTCTATAAAATTTTCCCTTGCTTCCATGGAGTCACTTTTAACAAATTAACTTTTGTCTTTGATCCATATCAAATTTTTGAAATGAAAAAATATGATGGCTTCTCTATAGTCCACCTGCAGGGGAGCATGCATGTTATTTAACTATTTAATCATGGTAAAATCTATTGGCTTTTTTTTTTTCATTGCACTAGAATTTTCTACTAAAAACAATAGGAAGCAGACTTGAGGTGTTATTGAATCTGATATTTGAATTACTCTTTAACACTTTTTGAGTGTGTCCTATGCAAGAGGTGGGTCTGTGAAGTCACATATGTAGTGTGCACAACATAGCTGGAAAGACAGATGTGAAGAATAGGTCATCGTAATGCAGAGAGTCTTAAAATATTTTTAAGAACAAAATTGCCCTTGTACTGGGATGGAGGAATAGCTGAGTGGTTAGAGCAATTGCCTAAGAAGCACAAGCCCCGGGATTTACTCCCCAGCACCATATAAACCAGGAGTGGCTGCGCATACCTGTAATCCCAGCACTCGCACTCAGGAAGCTAGGCAGGCGGTCTATCTTGGGTTTGAGCGTGGCTTGGGCTACATAGTGAGTTCAGGACCAGCCTGAGCTACAGAGTGTCTGTCTCAAAAAAGCAAAACAAAACAAAAATGGCCTTAGTAATTATATTAAAATCTCCTATATTTGTGTTACAGCAACAAAAGTATACAATTGAACTCAAAAGTTTAATTTTGAACTTTCTTTTTTATTAATTTTAAAAATATTACTTTCTTTTATGGTATGGTTTGTGTAGGTTATCACCTGTCTTTATAAGTACCCCAACTATCCGTGATTAATTACAATTGGCCCAAGACTTTCTTGTTTTCTAACTTTACCTGAGAATGTGCCACCCATGCAAACTACCTAAGTTGAGCTAGCTCTGAGTTATTAGAAATATTTAGGATTTTTAAAAAATAATAAATCACTATGTCTAAATTCATATTCTGTTTTACGCTTTGTGAGCCATGAAATTAGAGTCAGAAGATGTTAGAGCCAGAAAAGTATGTTTATATCCAAGTTCCTCATTTATAGAAAAGGAGCCTGAGCTTCTTGCCAGCTCCTTGCCCTGGGTCACACAGACAGGAGGATTAGAATTTACTTTGAGATAAAGAACGCATGTTCTTGGTATTCCTTAGTGATTTCTTTGAGGCAAATCCCAGCAGTGTGGCAGTGTCACCAATACGAACGGGAAGTAGGGGGGGGGAGAATCATTCTACGCCAGGGATGGTCTTTCTCCTACTTGTTTCATGACGACAGAACCACAGTCATTTTGTTTCCTGTACGAGCGCCTTAAAAATTGTAATTAAAAAAATGAAGGCAGATAGCAGAATCTGTCACCACGTGTCATCCAGACAGATCTTGCTATGTTAAACCTCTGTAACCCGATCACCGGCTCAGTTAATCCCTGGAGAGCTGCCCAGTTCAGTCTCTGCGTTTGACTCCATGATGGCATCGTGGACTGTGCGTCTTGTTCAACTGTACGTGCCAGCAAAAAAAAAAAAAAATAACAGGCACGTGTTTGGTTTTTCCTCTCCTCTTTCCAGCAACATTTTCCTCTGCCTTTTAGGGTGAAAAATCTCAGCTGTATTTAAACTGCCTGCTGACATCTTTTGGCTTAGAAAGGACCTCGAGGAGATCACAGTATGAGCTGTACCTACATTAATAAAGTCTGTGATTTTGTACCGAAACCAGTTCTTAGCTGTGGGTCCTGATGAAATCAAAACATGGACTAAACAGTAATTAATACTAATTTAAACAGTGTTTTACTACTGAGGATGAAGGGAAGGCGCTAGCTAGTCACTGATCACTCCTAAACTTTATAGCTGCAATACCTTGCCTGCAGTCCTTATCAGTGCTCGGTTCATTTCTGATGGATTTATGTAGACCAGTTAGGTAGGCCGTTCATATTTTAAAGACTGCTCATTCCTGTTCTGTTTCATCCAGGAAAAGCAGTTTCATCTACCATTTTTTTTGTAACGATCTATATCACACAAATAGTTAAATACTTCCTGCTGCAGCGAGGCTCAGATTTAAAAATAGAAAATGCAACAGCCTTTCGGGCCCATCCTCCACCCTGCATCTACCAGCCCTGCTCCGGTGTTTCTGAATAGAGTTCCGTGTCCGAGCTCTTCTCCAGTGAGGACGCAGGGAGCTTTGTAAAGTCTGAAGGGAAGGGGAAAGCAGGTAGAAAGCCAGACGCTCACATTTCTTCCGGCTACCGTACTTGCACATAGGACACCTGGTTGTCACAGACAGGAACGCCAACCAAACTATGTGCGCAGATATTGCCGTGGAAGGGAACTTCATTAAGCAGATTCTCATGAAAAGAAGGCTAGCGAGTGTACAGGAAAGTTCTTCTAAACGCAAAGCTAGCTGGGGTATTCTGACCAGTCAAGGTTAGTATAGCAGCCATTGCAAATCTGCTGGTGTCCTGAAATAAACTACCTTGAACTGTTTTTGCAAATACTAACTGTAAAACGGTGGGTGCTTTCCAGAATGTGGACTCTGAAATGTCATCGTGTGGCATGGTAAGGGACTGCACTTTATTTTGAGCTTTTAGTGAATGAAAAAAAATCTATCTGCAGACTCCTGTTTATGACTGTGTCTTAAAGGGAATGGTAATCTTGAAGATTCTGTGTGGCTCACCCTTCCGTTTCAGCAGGTGTTTCTGGGTCGTTATGGAAACAGAAATAGGTACTAAGCGGGAAATGGCCAATTACAAACAATATGGAAATTTTAAGTCATGTAAATTAGACCACCACCTGAGAGGATGATTTAGGCAACAAAATGAATAGAAAAACTTCCTCAAGATGCTCTGATATAAAGTTATTAAATGTAATAATAGAAGATCATAATATAGAGAATGAGCACAGTATCACAGAGGAGCTCCACGAGGGAATTATTTTTTTAAAGAAAAATACATTAGCACTAATTTTAGTAGCATTCCAGTATAATCCCTGAAACTTAAACTTTAGAGATTCACATTCAGAGCTACAATGACCCTTCCCCTTTAAGCAGTCATAGCTCCATTTCCTATGTAACCGCTGGAGTCTGAAGAATATTATTTACAAGTAAGTATTCATTTTAAAAACAAAGAAACCCTGTGTTAAAGTATAATCACCTATTGTTTCTTAAGAGATTGAAAAAGCTATTGGATTCTTCTCACCCCAAACACTATTTAACTACTTCTTAATTACATAATTACTGGTAAAATTAAGAGCACACTAACATGACTGAAAAGTAGCTGACAGCAAATAAAACACTGTAACAACTCCACACATGTTTACTGTGTGTTTGCTATGTGCTGGAGCTTGCCAGCTGCCTGGAAGTGCTAAGTAGTCTCATAACCCTCCAAGCTCTTAAAGTTTCAGAGGACTATAGAGAGTCTTGTAAAAATCACGAGAATCTTGACCTTTCTAAGATGAAGAATAAACTACCTATATAGCAGATGGTAGGCATTAGCAACAATAGCTTGTTAGGAGATGGCAGAAAACAAAAAAGAAAAAGTTAAAAATAAATAAATTTACCTACATGAGTTCCATAATTTAATGCAAACAGAGCTGCAAAATTATGTTTTAAACCTATAAGATTTCATGTAAAGACAATGTATTTTTATTCATTCTATATTAACAACTGATATTTATTGGAAATATAATAAAAATTCATTGTTTCAATAAAAAGGGGACATTTTATCAAAATTTTAGTAAATTTAGCCTCCGAATTTCCCAACATTTTTAGTGTGAATTTAAATATACCCATACTGTGGTTTCTCTTCAGGTCATATCTATTTTTACCTTTTAAAATAGGGCCAGTCTTGCTCTAGGTATCTGGATAACTTATACCAAAATACTAGAAATTTAACAGGTAATTAGACATATTCACAAATATAAGTAATTAAGAATATTTCCTAAAATCCAAAGCCACTTAAACATCCATTGATAGATCATCAACTAAATAAATATTGGTGGAAACTATACATTGAGCTGTATATCAAAGTATTAAATTAACTGTCATAGAATTACATTTTGGGACATGAAATGATGACCATACGATATTGCCATATGAAAACAACTACATTAAAAACAATGTGAATTTCAGTTCAGTGATGCATGCCTATAATAATATCCTGGTTTTTTTGAATCAATATAAATAGTATGGTTGCATTTTGATTGAAATTGTTTTTATAAAAAAAATTGGGAAGGGTATACCAAAATGCTTGTAATGATTATATTTGAAAATATGCATTATGATTTTTTATATTGTTCAGTTTTTTAAGGATATAAAAACATAATCAATGCAGTAATAGTTATTGTTGCTGTATTTTATTTTGCAACTATTTTGAATATACATATTGTTAATGAAAATGCAAAAAACAAAATTGCCCAATTCTTTTCACTTTAAAAGATAATCCTTTATTTGTTTAGTCAGTTACATTTATTATAGACCCATTGCACATTACAAGACCACTGTGTATTCTAGGGTTAGAGAGAAAATATTATATTATAAAATTTCATTGAGCATTCAGAAGAACCGAGTTTACTTCCTGGTTCTGTCACTTATTGTTTGCAACTTGAGGCAAGCCATTTAATTTATGGGAAATTCAATCCAATGGAAATAATAAAAATTTTACTAAGGACATGTTTTATATAAGACTCTTCTCACTTGGGCTCATTTGGGCCTATTTAACTTTTACAACAACTACAAAATGTGGATATTATTGCTTCCTTTTTATAGATGTAAAGAATGATTTTTACCAATTCAGAGAAACTTACTATGTTGCAGTGGCAAGTGCATGATGCAGTCTAGTCCCAGCGTGCCCTCCTCCCAGCCACTGTGTGTAACTGTGCCACGCAGCTCTCTGTGGCTGCTCAGACACGGCACGTCGGAGGTTTGGCGTGATCAGGTACACGGTGATACAGAAGCAATTCAGACTCTGATTTTAAACAATCCGGGAGTCTGAGGACTCCGCACCTGCAGCATAGGGAGACCCGCTGTCCTAAATGCATACACTCGAAGGAGGTGAGGATTACGGGAGGAGGGAGCACTTTCATTGGACCTTTCGAAAGGTTTCTTGAAAGAGGAAGATTTTCAGATGGACTTTGCAACATGGGCAGGATGCAGATGAAAGAGAAACATTCTAGGTTGATTACAGGTGAACATGGTCAACACAGGACAAATTTGTTATTTTTATTTTTATTTTTGAAAATGCTAGAAATAGAACCCAGGGCTGAGTGGATGCGGGGCAAGGTTTTTACCGCCGAGCTCCATCCGTAGCCTCCAGTTCCCATTCCTCCAGGCTGGCTGGGAACGTCATCTTTTTAGTAATGTCTGCCTCTTGTCTTTCCCTTAGAGCTTGTGGAAAGACTGAGGCTGACAGCTGGGGCCCTAGGGAGAGCAAATGGCCCCTATTCTACAGCTTCCTGAGACAAACCCACTGGCCACGTCCATTTTATCTTTCGAAAAATAAAAAGTCCAGCAAATGCATTACCTCCATGCCAAATTTAAAGCATGTGACTTTGTTCTGTTTGTGGAAACACAAAAGTCAAGGCCAGTCTTGTTCCTTGAGGTCTTTTTACCTCTTGGAATCATGACCGCAAAGTAGACCCAGTTTCTTCTGTTATCCAGGACGCTATTGCTCCCCGTCCCAATGCTGCTGTCTCAGTCTCAGTCTTCCTCTCCCCTTCTCCTCCTTCCTCTCGCTAGGCTTAAATATAAAGCCATATTATTACTACCAGGTGATAGAAAGAGTGATAACAACGTTTCAACCAACAGAGAACCTACAAGGAGTAGCTGGTTGCAAAAGGAAATTCATGAGTTTGCTTCTAGAAATGTTTTGAGAAGCCATCAAAATATCTAGATGAAAGCTCAGAGGTAAATTGTAAAATGAGTGGGTTGAAATTTGTGGAAGAGATCACAGAAGGAGCTGAAAGTATAGAGTTATCAATTTGGGTATGAGAATTCCCGAAATTTTGATCGTTTTCTATTTATTTCTAGCACGAACCAATGATAGGCAAGAGAAATAAGATGAGGTAAAGCTCCATGAAGTTACTCTTTTTTCTATCTCTAAGATGCTTAAAAAACTCATAGGAAATGCACATGAAAGTAATAGTTTAAAAGGGAATCTGGGTTGTATTTAAGATATTTCAAATCGTTTAGTACTACAATAAGTTAACTATTATATGGACTGTAATTCTGTGAGGTAGGTGGAATTGTCTTTGCTGTTATCGTTAAGAAAACTTGAGTTTGGTTAGATGTCTGATCAGACACCTGGTTAATATGTACTCTAGAATTTGAACTCCAGTCAGAGGATCAAGCTCAGCTTACTGTACACACAGCACCAGTGATGTATGATGGTTAATTTGGAAGTAATCTTCCCCCGAGAGAAGGATTGTTTTCTAGAACAGATATTAAACTTCTTTTCTCTGAACTTAGAGGTTTTTTTTCCCAAGATAAACCACAAAGATATTTTCTCACTCACCATTTCTTTTCCTGTGTCTCACCCTATACACCATCTTCTTGTGGGATAAGGAAGGGCTTGCAGATAGTGAACAGAGAATAAGAAATCAATTAGAGTAAGTTCCATGTCTATATAAATCAGTCTGTCTTCCTGGACAAACTACAATTTGGCTATTGCTGGCGGTTTCTGGTCTGACCTAGCATATTCTGAGGAAGTTTTCAGAGAGGTGGTGAAAATGGAAAGACAGGCCCAGTGTCAGTCCTTGGAGACACTGGTTTTGACAGCCCATTCTTTCTGTCCTCTTAACTGTGTCCCCAAGGGTTTCTGTGGCTCTGTCAATCTGGTTGATGTCTAAAAACGCACAACAGTGGTATATACATGGTGACTTTATTTATTTGTAAACGAGTAAGTAGCGATAGCCCACGTATTCTCTGGCCTGCAGGTTACACAATACACATTTTGGGGAGAGTTTCCAGAAAAATAAAGTGTGGAATTAGGTGAGGAGTCTTAGAAAGCATCTGTGTAAGTTGGGGCTTCTGAACTGAAGTCGTACTGGCTTCAGATGTACTTCATCAGGAAGTTGCTGATGATTAAAAACGTTGGTAGAATATGTCATGGCTAAGGAAGCTACAAAACATACCAACATTTTTAACTGAAATGAAGATGTTTATTAAAATGTAATTGTTTCCATCTCTTCATAATTCTGTCTTTGAGATAAATGTCACTGTTTCCTGTGTTGGAAACATGAAGGACAAGTGAGTGTGTCAAACCCAAAGAGTCCCTGCACCATGCTGAGTTAGTTCACAAGTGAGTTCACATCTCCCTTCTGTTGATGGTGCTAGGACCAAGAACAGCACAGACTTCCGGAGCAGTGAAATAGTTTCACCACAGCCATGAGCAGGAGAGAAATCGTAATGCTTTTGGTTCATTGCAGGGCACACATACTGTAAAGAGAAAAAATAAAATAAGTACCAGCAATTTCTCAAACAAAAAGGAGAGATCAATAAGAAAGGGCAACTTTGAAAACATATCACATGTTCAAAAGCTGTTTTTCTTAATGGAGGTGGACGGCCATGTTACCAGGAGCTCAGTGTACCTTAAAATGGCTGAACAGAACAAGCAAATGCCAAGTGGTTGGTTGTTTTTCCCATACTGATGAAAACGATATGAGTCGGATTTATCTCGACAGTGGCTGGCTTGAAGTGCCCTGGGGAGATGGTGACTTAGGTATGGAACAGGCACTTAAGATGTATATCTCTTAAAGTGGGAATGTTTTTGCTCTAGTAATGTGATATTTACAAAACAAGGCAAGTTCTCACTCTGTAAATTACATGCCAGATGTCTGGGAACTAGTGTTGTTTCTAAATATAGCCAGTCATCTCCTGTGTAGCTGGCATTTGTTTACATGATGAAAGTTATATTTTGTAAGATGATTTCACACTAAATAATTTATCCTAAAAAGTTAAACTGAAATTTTTAAGTAGAAGTTGCTTTAATCCTAGATATTCAATTAAAGTCTATATCAATTGTAAAATGAGTACATAACTACATATGGGGATATTTATATTTTGTTTGACTTTATGAAAGCTTATAAATCTAATATAAAGCATATCCCTGTTGAAAGATATTAAATATTGCACGCATTTGAACAGAAATCAGCCGTTGCTAAATTCTGGATCTTTAGAGGGAAAAAATGGAAGAATTAAGACTTACTTCAAAACAGAAACTGCAAGATAACATAGAAAGCTTCCTTTCTCATTAGTCACCAGATTAATTAGTGGTATTTTTCCTAATAAAGTACAAGAAAGCAAACAAGATGGATTGTTTGGGTGTTAATATTTTGTTTTGAAAACTAATTTTTTCTCATTGGGTGGCATGCCTACTTCATAAACTCTTCTTTCCACGGGGGTTGATGTGGCTTTATTTCTTATCTGTTTCTTCAAAAAGAAAAATATGTAACTGATTCCTTGTTTAATTTTTGTGTAGTCATTTTCTAAGTGACTTCTTTCTCTCTCTCTCTCTCTCTCTCTCTCTCTCTCTCTCTCTCTCTCTCTCTCTGTGTGTGTGTGTGTGTGTGTGTGTGTGTGTGTGTGTGTGTGCGTGTGTGTGTGCCTGTTTTCCCTCCCCTCTGTCTCTCTCGTCTCTTCTCTCTCTGGGCCTGTCTCTTTTCTTTCTGTCTTTGTCGCTCTCTGGAATACCGTGAGTAATGCTAAAATCATTCAGAGACTAATACAATCATCTGGATGAACAAACACGTTGGCATGCGACGGAGGAGAACTGCCAGGGAAGAATATCAAGCAGCCTTGAGCTGAAAATATTGTTAGATTTGCTGCCCCCTAATTGTCTTTACAGTATTTTGGAAAAAAATGAGTCCAAAAAGCGTCCAGAAAGCCACTTGCTTATGCTTTTGCAAACTGACATGTGATTTTCGTGTTAGCTAATAACAACGGAAAAACAGGCAGTCATAATGAGTCAGCATCGCATAGTTTAGTATATGCTTTTTAGTGACAAAGTTAGTGAAATTTATGTTTATACCTGAGGAAAAAATAATTATTCTAAATATTGCAAATGATTATTTAAATTCAAATACATCTTGGTCACTGATTATTTAAAATCTTGTTAATTTGTTACTGTCTTTGTTGATTAAACTACATAGTTTCACTATACATTCTGTTTGGAGAGTTAATGTTATAATTTTCATCTTTAAAAAATCACAATGAAAATTGACATACATCCTGAAGTTCTCTAGAGTTCAACTGTGTAATCAAAATTTTAATAATGAACAAATGTGTATGATTTATAAAGGATCAGATTTTTGCCTGAGAAGCTACAAGTGAAAACATAGTTGTCATGCAAAGAATGTTGTTCATTATGGTGAATTTCACATTTTATTTAGTGAGAATTTAATGCCCTGATTTCTCATAACTTTCTGGTTTGCCACCACATTTAGCCCTGCCAACATTTACTGGTGTGCATTTTTACAGTTGTGCACTACAGCACAATGTAAAGGAAAAGTGAAAAAAAGTAGATGTAAGTAGGTGTCTGAATTAGTAATTTTTCTAATGTAACAAAGCATAATGCCAGATAAACACTTTAAGGAACAGTATCATATACAATATATATATTACAGGTAGATACTATATGTCATATATATATATATATATATATATATATATATATATATATATATATTAGGTGCAATTCAAAATTGCTTATTATCATTATGCATAAATCAACAATAAAAAGAAGACACTCCAATCCCCCCTTAGGATTTATATATTAATAAACCCTGTTCCATCGTTTGAAATAAAAAGATTGATGACAGGCAACTGACATCTGCTATCTGCACCAGGCTCACCTTTTCATTTTATTTACCTTATGATATGTATTCTATAGTTTATTCACTGGAATATATAGGACATCATGTGAGCTGTTGTGGTAAAGCTCTGTGGTAATACCATAATATACGATTATAGGTGAAATTACATATAAAATTTTTCAAGATTTGAAATGTTGGAAAAATGAGATTATTTCTAAAGTACAAGCTGTTCATTGCAACTACATTTCCAATTTTCACATCCTACTTCAAAAAGATAAATTCTGTCTGATCAATGTTACCTTATCAGCCAATAATATCCTTTACATGGATGTTTTTCTGGAGTTCCATCTTTTATTTAATCATTTTTAAATTCCTCATATTAACGCTCACGTCCAGCAAATTGGACCCACAGTGCTGGTACTGATTAAGCGATAGGAAGATTACTGAATATAGAGCATTATCTCTTAAAACCATTGGGTGTCCACAGGGTGCGAGAGGAGCTAGTGCCCAGAGGGCTGGGGGAGAGGATCAGAGGAAGGACTTCCTCCATTGCAGGGGGGAAATCTTGTGCTAATTTTTCTGCTGGGAGTTGTGCAGATGGTGTATGAGAAAAGGAAAGCTTGGGGAAAGGTTGTGACAGGTCAGTGTGGAATCACCAGGGCACAGGGATGGAAGAGTTCGGGGCCCCAACTTACCCAGATCACCTCTTTTCTGGTACCTACCTGGAGTGTTCTATGTTTTGGGCTTGGAGCTCAGGCAGATTAGGTGAGAGGCTATTATAACTAAGAATAAAATTTGTGGTTCTGTCTGAAAAAAGCACAAAATTGAGTTTTTATTTTGTTTTGGATGATCTGATGCTTTAAATTCTCCTCTATGAAAGCTAATTCAATAGTTACAGTAAGCCTGGGGTAGATCAATTTCAGAATATGAATTCTGACCCTCTTGATTTTGAACCTACCTGTCGTGTTCTTTCAGAGAAGAGTCAAATTTTCTAGTATATGGAATAAGTATCTGGGTCGCCTTGTTGAGTGCTGAGTATGAATAATGTATATCTATCGTATCTACAAATTGATTGACTTATTAGGCTATGTTTTGACTTACAAATTTTTGTTTTCCATCTTTTTGAAAGGTTCCTGGGCCGATCGATCGCCATTACATGAAGCTGCGAGTCAAGGTCGTCTTCTTGCTCTGAGGACATTATTATCACAGGTAAAATATTACTTAGAGCTTTAAATATGACCCTTTTTATGATCATAGATCCTTGTCAGAACCACTCAATTAAAAAAGTATAAAATTGCTTAAATTTTCCTGTAGCTTTTCCATCCTGACTCATGTCAGACAAGTCAATAGTTTCTGACTTATCTTTGAAATTCCTTTATAAATGTTTTGGTGCAGTCCTTTGTCTTTGTATTTCAAGTTTATCATACGGTATATTTGTTCACTGACATAGATAAGCAGTTTGTAACTAGAATTTTGTATTATTTATTAAATATTCTAAATATGTTTAACCCCATACAATGTGTACAGCTAATTACAAACTTAGTTCAGATACATATCTCTAAAGGGGTAATCATTGCAGATGCCAAAACAATCTTTTTTTGACATTATGGTGATCTGTAATATTTTCTTTAATTTCATGTGTGACATACATTAATGATACATATGGTAGTAGACTCAGCAGAGAAAAAAAATGAAAAACACAGATTCTCTCCTGAAGGAGAAATTATTCTGGCTTGAACCTGTGCATTTAATTTTTAGGCTTCCAATATGACTCAAATGTGAGCTCTCTTCTGGAATTTACTGCACCCATATCGGTTGGGGAGAAAGTGCATTCTTAGACCACTAAGAGAACGAGAAAGTTGTATCACTTGTTTAAACAACCTTGCCGGGGGTCAGGGAGACCTGGATCCTGGGCTAGACTCGAGGTGACCCACAGACTATGTGAGCTCCATTTTCTTGTCTGTAAAATGAGATGAGATAGTCCCTTTGGGCTGCCCAGTTCTGTGACAACCATGTGACTGGTTTTGTTTTGTTCCTCACTTGGTGGGGCGAAAAGCTATAGAAGGTCAGTAACTTCAAAGGGTAATCCCTGGGGGAGGTTCGTGTAGGTCTCTGGGAGGAGAGCAGTCCTAGGCCACTTCTCAGTGCACATCTTCTGCCGGTAGACAAGCCAGCAAAGAAGAGAGAGCTGTCCCCAAGCCTGCTGTGAAAAGGAACCTCCATCTTCTCGCGTGCATCTGTCATCTGGCCATTCTCGTGTGCCGCAGTCTGAGGCAGCTTTCCAAATCTGAGTGCTGGCAAGCAATTTGAAGTCTTTGAAGGGATAATTAAAGGATCCTAAAAATTTCCACTTGCTAATGACAAAGACTTGGCGTGATTATTTTATTGCATTCATTTTTATATTTCCTCATGTTCTTTCTGGTATTACAGATGATCATAATTTGTTCTTTTCTAGAGAGATTTGGCTTTGAAGTTCTTCCGATCAAATAGTGCTTAGTATGTTTATCGATAAATAATGAAGTACTATTGAGATCTAGAAAGTAAAGAATTTCATAATCTAATATTCAGTTATTTTTGTCTGAGATGTGTAATTAGAATACAATTAAAATTTACTTAGTTTTAATTGCATGATAAAGTCCAACATTTTCCTTATGATGGGTGCTGTAATAGTAACTGTTTTACTTGAATCGTGTCATGCATTTCTCATGATACCATACCAAATAAATACCTTCATGCTAATATTTGTTGCAGAACTATGCACAATAGCTAGGATATGGAATTAATCTACATGCCCAACAACAGATGAATGGATAAAGAAAATATGGTATATATAAACATGTCATGTTACTCAGCCATTAAAAGAATGATAAATTGTTATTTGTACTAAAAGGGAACTGGATTATGTGAAATAAGTCAAAGAAAGACAAATACTGCATTTTTTAAAAGGCGTTTAAAAAATCAATCTGAGCATTGCATAGTGATGGGTAGAGGCTAAACAGGGAAAGGGAAGGGACAGACAGAAGGTGGTTGGATCATGAACGAAAGTACAGACAGGAGGAATGAGTTCTTGTGGCTTAAGTTTGCAAATCTATTAGGAATAACTGGAAGAAAGTGGGGGGCTGTGACAGCCAACTGACTCTGAGGCATTGAAAGTGGCCACTTCGGCTAAACTGGAAATTGCTTTGCCTGAGATTCTTTGGTCTTAGTCTGTCATTCTCAAATTTCTTGTGTGGACATGATTTCATGTAACCTTTTATACACTGTTTCCAATTATTTATGTCATGTTTAGGGCTATAATGTGAATGCGGTAACCATAGACCACGTCACCCCATTGCACGAAGCCTGCCTGGGAGGTCATGTGGCATGCGCCAGAACTCTTCTGGAAGCTGGAGCTAATGTAAGCACCTTTTTATAACGTCAACAATTTTCAGATAGAGTTCTCATTTTGGTCTCATTTTGCTTTTCTTTTATTTCTGTAGTAGTATTCAAAAAAACAGTAAAAATAAAGCCATTGATTTGCTTCAATCTTCTGAAACACTTCTAACTGTTGTACAAAATAGGTAGTGTGCTCTAAAAAGGATTCACAACCATTGTACTAATGGGGGCATTATGCATGATCATATAAATTATTCTTGAATTTATTTTTTGCGTCCACAACTCTATCAATAAATGAACATATTTAGGACTGTAATGTTTCCTTATCCTTTGGATGATTTTCCTTAAATTCTCAGCAACAGAATGACCAATTGTACCAATTTAGACAGCTCTGAGTAGCGTTATTCATCATAATTTTCACCACCAGTATATTTTTCTTTATTTTTTCTTACTGAAATGGATTTGATAAGCAAGTTTGTTTTCACTGATACTTGAATACATTTTTCCATGAGTTTCGCTAGTTGTGTGCCCTTCTGTGCCACTTTAGATCTCCATTTATTTCTTAAAATGAATGTGAATTAATCTACTTTGTCATGATTACTGGGCATAGCGTCCCAGTTATTTCTGTTGGCAGGTAACATACCTTTTGAAAATTCACAACCAAGTTAGCTAATCATGTATGAGTTCTGAATCTTATTCTTAGGTTTTGGGTTTGGTTTAGGTAAATGCAATCACAATAGATGGCGTGACTCCACTGTTCAATGCCTGCTCACAAGGCAGCGCAAGCTGTGCAGAACTCCTCCTGGAGTACGGTGCCAAGCCCCAGCTAGAGTCCTGCCTTCCTTCTCCCACACACGAGGCTGCCAGTAAAGGTAACTCAGTAATGGGACTAGGCGAAAGGGGTTGGGGAAGTTCCTTAAATGTCATCTTCCTTTTCTCTTTCAATTAATACCATTCCAGGGGGAAAAGCTGGGTAAACGTGTGTGGGGAGTAGATACAAAGTAGAAGGGGTCTCATCACGAATTTGTGCTGGCAGGTCACTACGAATGTCTCGACATATTGATCTCCTGGGGCATAGACGTTGACCAAGACATTCCTCACTTAGGAACACCTCTCTACGTAGCTTGTGCGTCACAGCAATTTCACTGCATCTGGATGCTTCTTTATGCTGGTACTTTTCTTTAAATCATCTTTTGTTTTTCATTAACTATAAAAATTCATATACTTTATCAGATTTTGTAAAATTCTGTCCTGTTTACTTGAAAAGACTTACTACTCTTTTCTACTTTATTGAAATGCTTGAGTGCCTCCAGGTTCAGGATGAACCCCTATAAAACACTTCTAAAGTGTCAAGACCTCGGTGGTCTTTCCCACCATTATCTCATTTTTAGGATGTGGCGTATGCCTTCTCCAACAACCTCACCCCATCAGCTCTTTCCTGTACCACAGTTACTCCCTTTCATGGGGTTACGATACATATAAAACAAGTAAATGGATTTCTGTGCTATTTATTGTTATGTCAGTCATTTCTCCATACACACACACACACACACACACACACACACACACACACACACACACACATATTATGTGTGTGTGTGTATATAAATAGTAAACTTTTTAACCATGTATTACTTACATCATCCTAAATAAGTTATAAATTCAATGCAAGCATGGTCTGCATCTGTTATTCTATTATTTCATTCACATTGCAGTTTATAGTCTTAAGCAGGAGATCTGTTCGTGAGCAGTTGTACTTTTCTAGAATATTCTCCCATAACCAAGAGTTTATACCTTTTAATCCTTCTTCATTATTGTTATTTCCACCAAACATTTTATAATGGATTTTTAAAACATTGAAAAATTGTTATGAGCAGTTGATGATTGTTATTTTTGGCCCTCTTTTCTCATAAAACTGATAAATCCAACAAAATTTATAGTTTCTCTGTAGCAATTTTTCTATAAAATAAAATTTCTCCACTAGATATTTTATATTTGTTTTAAGGACATTGAATGTAGTTCCATTAACTGAAATTTGAAAGTAGTTATGAGGTGCATAAAGAAACTTTAAAATGTGCTGCTTAATACAGACAATCGCTAATTTTACAGACAGTCTCAGAAAGCAAATTTGAAATTAAATAAATCTTCCTGGAAAATTCTTGATGTTTTAACCATTTCTGTACTAGATTTTTAAAATAAAATTAAAACAGCATTTATTCATTGTATGTGCATGACCAGCATATTCTAGGCCTTACATTAAGATAAAATAACTATGCATTAGATGATTTCTGATGTGCAGTTATATTTGTTTTAATATAATCATTTAGAAAATTTACTTTGCATGCAGCTATCATTGATGTGCTTTCCACTTCAGAGGCTTTGCACCTGTATTACACTTATTGATTTAAACTACATGAGTGAAACATGGCAGTAAAATCTACAAGTATTATCTGAATGGCTCATGCATATGACTTTTCCAAGAAACTAAATACCTTTGTTGCCTATGAGTAAAAGAATAAAAGTAGTAACCTCTTGAATTATCTTAAAATCTACCATTAGAGATAAAATAGGTATATGTGAATATCATCATGTGCTGCTTATCGTATGGGTTAAAGTGATTATTTTTGAACCATTTAAAATGTCTAGATCCTCTTTTATTGAGCTCTTCCAAGCATACAGAAAAAACATGGTAGAATAATAAAACAAATGTCTCTATTTTTCCATCCAGATGTACCAAGTTTAAGAGTTTATATATGTAATGTTTATATTTGAGAAATACAAAAACTATGTATATAATATATGTAAAGAAATAACTGTTTTATTAATAGATTTGAGGTCCTCTATGTAATCATTCCTCAACCTGGCTTCACTGACTTATCTAGTAATTTTTGTTTGTGGTTGTCATCACTATTTACACTTAGGTGCTGATGTACAGAAAGGCAAATACTGGGATACTCCATTACACGCTGCCGCTCAACAATCTGGTACAGAAATTGTAAACCTATTGTTAGAATTTGGAGCAGATATCAATGCAAAAAACACAGAGCTTCTGCGACCTATTGATGTAGCTACATCTAACAGTGCAGTGGAAAGAATACTGCTTCAGCATGAAGGTATGGCAGGGATCAAACCACTAGGGAGTAAATAGTGCAAGCTTCTATCCTTTGTTTCTAAGTAAAGTCCTGTTGTTTGTTCTACATCTTGATAAAAAGGGATACATATGAGCATTTTATAAGCAAACAAAATCTTGCGTAACATAGATGAAATCAAAAGGCTTTTTATTGACATGTACAATAAGATAACAGCATATAATTTAGAATATTTTTGTGAAAGAAGAAAACTTTTCAAGTTAGATTTTATCTCTACAGAAAATATGATTTTGGTATTCCTTGTTCATCATATCTAAATTTTAATATTCTTTTGTTCAAATACAGTTAGCTCATTTACTAATGTGAAATAAGTAGGTCTAATATAATACCTAGTCAGTTATTGTTGGAAAGAGACTCCATTTTACATACATGATTTGTAACACATTACAGATATACAGAAAAGAAAGATTTTTATGCTTAAGTCTTCAATAACAGAAATCGCTAAGCCTGATTCAGAGACTGTAATAAAGTTGCCTTCAGTTTTAGTACTAAGTCTAATTTGAGAAGAACATGTAACTTTAAAATATCCCCTTTTAATAGATAATAATCTTAGAGCTTTTGATTCATATTTCCTTGAAAATGAATGATTTGTTTCTGAGTATTTAAATGAAACATTAACTTCATAATTCTAGAGATTATGTTTGAAATAAAATATGGGGTGTATCTTAATTACATGGTTTCATAAATAAAATCAATGTAAATAATTGCATATGTTTGCAATATACTTTTCATGTCTTCCTAGCTTACCAAAATTTTGTCTTTTATGTTTTTTTCATATATCTTGCCATATCTGAAAATTCATTTTTGTCTTAATTAACAAACGTGCTCTTGTCATCCTGCAGCTGCCCCCAGCTCACTCTGCCAGCTGTGCCGTCTCTGTATTCGTAACTGCATAGGAAGGTCAAGACTGCATCTTATCCCACAGCTCCAGCTGCCAACACTATTGCAGAATTTCTTACAGTATCGATAAAGCAATAAAAATAATTCTAAATTCCTTGATAATCAAAACTTTCAATTTAATTTGCATAATATTTCATATTAATATGAAATATAAAGTGAATATGACATTAACCAGATAAATAGTGAAACATCAATTTTCATTGTAAATGTATTAGTATTACCATTCTATGTATTTTTGTGGGTTTGGATTATAATATGTTCCAAAAATCGAGTGTCAACTATTCCAACACATCTTATTGTTTATGAAAAATACTGAGAAATTCTTCATTTTGTATACTTTCACAACATGGAAAACAAATACACAAACTCTTACCAAAAATTTTCTTTAATTATAATAGCTATATTATATTTTAATTTAAAATGGTCTATGTTATCCAAATAGTGAATTAACTTTATTTTGGCTACTGTAATTATTTATCTCTGTGTTTTTCATATTGACACAAATATGAATACAGTTTAGAAAGTAGCAACTAATATGCTTTTTGAAATAAAGATATTCTCTTTGGGAAATCCACTATGTTGAGTGTGTTCTTGTTATATAATGGTCACTTCATAAAGAAAAGAAATATTCATTTCCAGTAGGCAAAGGACTCATGAGTTCTTTTCTCCATGGTAAGTGGACCCGTTATAGAAACTAGTTGGACTAAACATTAGCACTGCTCTCTTGCCCTAAGATATTTTGAACGTTCTACACCTGTTAAGGCTATTTTAATATCTTCTCAAGAATAGCTTCCTAAGGGCTATCTCCAGTGATTCCCTACATTACCCAAATGTTCCTTCATTCCAGAAATTGTCAATCATTAGTGATGTCTGAACTGAAGGAAGTGGACTTCATAAGAAACAGACTAAACGGTCCGGGATCATACTTACAATAAATCTGTCCTTAGTTTTTATCTCAACTTCTCCTTTTACTGAGTGAAGTCTGGCCATTTCTGGGTAAACTCAGTCAACCGAGTAACTTCTCAGTTTTTTGAAGTAACATTTTCAGATGAACCCAAGCATTCATTTCAAGCCTTCTTCTTTTGCTGCTCCATTTCTTCCTGGGAGGGAAGATGGACCCAAGGGACTTCTGTGAAAGCCATGTCCAAAGGGAGTATGCATCTGTCAGTGTGCGTTCTCTGGAGACTCCTATGTGTTGACTGTGATATTCAGGCAAATGACGGGGCAGGGATTAGGGCAGAACACAAACGTACTGGTTAAAAAATAAAATCCTCATATGAAAGCCAAAAGTGAGACTCCCATAACTCACGTTACTTCTTGGTCTTTGCAAATGTTGCTTCCTCTGCCTAGAAGACACCCTGTTCCACTCCTTATTTTATAACTGCTGCATTTCCATCAACAATTAACTTAAAAATGTTCTCTTTAAAGTACTGCAGGACCCTCCTACCTCAGCCTGGTTGCATATCCATCATTCATTATAGGACCTGTGAAGATCTCTATTCACACTTATCAAACTACAGAAACAACTTTTACCTGCTTATATATTCCTTCCTTATAGATTGTGGATTTACTATAGACTGCACTGTGTCTAGACTGCACCATGTCATAGTAACACTTTCCTCCTCATTGGTCAAAGATGCATCTGCACCTCTTTCCCCTAAAGAAAAACTATGTATGTCTTCAGTTCACATGAAACACAAAAGCTCTTTCCTTCCCTGTCCACCAGGATGTGTGCAATTGTGTGTGTGTGTGTGTGTGTGTGTACCATTCTAGCTAGTGTGAGAACAGCAGAAATAATTCAATGACTTCCTAACTATTCTCTCTATTACGAAGAATAGAAGGAAGGGAAGAACCTCACTGATACAATAATCCGAATACTCGGAGATGTAGAGAGGAGGGATCCAGGAAGTGGGGATTTTGGATCCCAAGTTCTTTGGAACAATCACTGCTACCACAGAGATCTCCTTACTTCTTTTCCAATGTGTGGTAATATGAGATGGTCATCCCTCCTGTGCTGGATGAACTCTGAGATTTAGAATGCAACCTTAATTCTGGGGTAATATCAATCAGACTAGGATAGTCTTCTCATGGATGCTGATATCAAACAATATTTCTAATATTAAACAATATACCCAACTCAGTGTTAGTTATTTTCATTGACCAACATAATATACTTTGACATTTGTTAAACTTATAATCACTGACAGTTCCAACATGTGGAATATGAATCCTGTCTCACGCACATCTTTTCACAGACGATTGGATGTTTTCTTTCAGGAACTGTCCATAGGCTGGAGGGTAGCTTGTGATGTGATACTGAAAAATTAGCTGGGCAGTAAGATTCCCAGACAAAAGATGCTGGAAAAAAAACAATATTCTGTAAAGAAGTTAACAACTAACTTGAGGTATATATGCCAGAGAAATAACGTTGGGATGTGCTCTGGTTTAGATATAAAATGTTTCTCAAAAATCCTCTTCTCAGAGACAAAGGCTGGTGTGGGAGGGCAGATCACTGGGTGCTTGACCCAGAAGCACATGCTCCTGGCTGCCACGAGGTGAACAGCTTTTCTCACCAAGCTCTTCCAGCTTCTGTCTTGGAGCCAGCTAACCAGGGGCTCAGCCCACTAAATTTATGATCCAAAATATACCCTTCCTTCTTTAAGTTTGCAATGCTGCGTATTTTGTCCCAGTGATGAGAAAGCTGACTAGTACTTGAGGTAAAAGGGACAGTGAGAGATCCAGGAAATCACAAACTAACACTGATAGTGGACTTCTGTACAAAAGTGGAGCCACTGACTCTTGGGCCCATATT
This sequence comes from Ctenodactylus gundi, assembly GCA_004027205.1. NCBI lineage: Eukaryota > Metazoa > Chordata > Mammalia > Rodentia > Ctenodactylidae > Ctenodactylus > Ctenodactylus gundi. Next base: position 80,167 of record PVKB01003398.1, on the reverse strand, counting down.
TTTATTCATGGGCTTTCTCTTCTAACATGCCCGATATTCTTTTGTTATGAAACAGCCCAACCAGACGCCCAGAGTCACAGCAGCAGCAAATATAAGAGAACCTCAGAACTTTCAAAGTTGGCAGGACAACAAAATAGTTGAGCATGTGAACTAATCAGCATTTTACATGACATCTTGTGCCTTCCAATTATTGGAAATAATGTTAGCAAGCCTCTTTTCCTGGAAACAAAAGTGATAACTGAACACTCTGAGAGGCTGAGGGAGGAAGACTACAAGTTGGATGCTATCCTAGGCAACTTAGCAGCTTAGAGAGACCCTGTTCCAAAATCAAAAATGAAAAATGGGCTAGGGATGTGGCTTAGTGTGAGCATCTTGGGCTCAATCCCCAGTACTGTGCTTGCATGCATATGTGTGCATGTGTGCACATACCCACCCCCACCCCCACACACACAAACTAAAGCGTGCCATCAGTAATATGCATGTATCAATAAGATAAGCTTCAATCCTCCACATCCTCTCACAAAGAAAAAAGTGCTTCATGGATATATATGTTTAATTGGTTTTAATCCAAAAATGGCTGCTATCAGATATGAAATCAAAGCTCTATATCAATAATCATTCATCCTCTTCAGGTCAGATTCTAAATAACAATGTCAAAGAATAGAGTATTGAATAAATGGCCATTTCAAGTATGATTGAAATATTCATAATAAAGAGAAGAGAAAGCAAAAGTAAATATATGATGCAATCCAGTATGAAAATCTTTGCATGTGGAAGGTCATTAGTATTTTTTCCCTTGAGAACACCATGTGATTCTTCCAAAAAAGGCTAGTACCTAAAGATATAAAAGAAAGCCCAGAAGGAAGACATCACCCCACTGCTGAATGCTTTACTTAGGAATCCATTAGCTTGCTTAAATAGTTCTTCAGTGAGGTTCTTTTCATGAGTTACACTGAATGATTCAAAGTAAGAAATTAAATTATTTAAAACTTTCTAGCAGAATATTACAAGTCAAAGTGGTCAAAACACACCTCTGTGTGAACTACATCTTTCAGCAAGAGCACTAAGTAACAATATGTCTTGCAGTTGATACAGATAAGGGTGATCCAGCAAACCTTACTGCCAATGATCATTATCTTTAATAGTTCCAGAAATAAGGCAATTAAAATCTTGAGCTTGTTTTGTATCTGCCTCTTGAAGGTCAATATTAATTTTTAAAAGCTGATCATTATCTTTAATATCTCTGAACATAATGACCCAAAAGAGGACTTCCACAATTGATGGGGGGTAGGGCAGTGTGCCCATTGAAGGGATTATGTCAACTTGAGGGGATCAGTAACCACACCTGTTGTAGAAGGTGTGGCCACTGCATGCTGTTAATCCTAACTTACACACCTGTAATCCACCCCTCCAGGCTAGACCCCACTCTCCCAACAGCACATGGTTCCATAGACAATCTATAATATTTAAATACATGCGACTTTTGGGGGACATTCCAGATCCTAACCACAATATATACCAATGCCGATTTGCTACAGGCCGCAGATCTTCAGCACAGATTTGCTCCAGTCTCGACTTGTGCCTGTCTGCCTATCACTACTCTTCAGTCATTGATCTTCAGGCTTTGGTCTTCACCAGAGTTCTGAAGCAAACTCTCACCTCATTGGCTGTCCTGTGGTCCCGAATGTGAGATCTACTTCACAGCTGAGCAGCCATCTTTGACTATCTCAATCCTTGGATTTGTAAGCCTTCCTAATATGTCTTTTTATTATAAAATCTATAAATTCTGTCTTTGAAGGAACTCTAACTAATACAGTCAGGCAATATAAGTAACCTAAATCTAAGAAAGAAAACAACCACTGGAGCTGCTATTCTAAACTTGATTGGTTCACCCCACATCATAAAAGCAAAACTGATTAGGTCCTGTTCCCAGAAGTCCACGATGTCAGTGTTTTTGTGCTAGAACACTAACACAGCAGGCTAGTTGAAGGCTATGTTGAAGGCTCCCAAGAATTAAAAAAAAAAAGACTGGATACTCAATGAATATCTGATTTGATATCAACCCAAAAAGTATCAGAAAGTAAATGACTCATTGACTAAGGGAAGGACTCATCAGTCAGGAAATTCAACTTCAAGACAAATCTTACCCTGGCTCTCTGCATGATCCCTGAAAGTTTGTTCCATGTGTTGAGTGTGAGGAGAGTAAAAACATGAAATTTAAGAAATAGGGAACAGTGTTCCTTTCCCTCATGACTAAATTAGGCCAAATAGATAAAATGGATGATGTACTATTTCCTAGTCTTCATTTACTCCTTGTCTATGGAATATTAGCCTTTTGTTCCCAGCTTTTAAAAAGAAATACTTGAACTCGGGAAGTGCTTCATTGTAATGCTGGAGCACAGTATTAGGAAGACCCTTGCCCACTGGCATCAGCAGTGTTCTCATATGAAACTTCGTCAGTCCCTTGAGTTCATTTCAGCTACCTCAATCCTCTGTCTTCTGTTAGAATTGTTTCAGAACTCAGCAGGGGAAGGAAGAGTGTTTTTGATCTTTATGGTTCAATAGAACAATCTTCTATTGCCTGGAGCTAACTGTTCAGTATACCCTCACCAGTAATTTTTATTCCGGGAAAAAATAAGCATTAATTCTCACAAGGAGTACAATTTAAACATTGAAGGAGGAAAGAAATTACTCCCCTAACCACCCCACATCTTTTTGAGGTATCGTTCTCAAAGCCAGCTCTTCATATTGTTATGTTTCAAATTATTATGCAGAACCATCCCCACTGCGTACATAAGGGCACACTGCCTTAGATAAGACCTTCCTCCTTGGAAGGAAGAAGTCAATTTAATTCTCAAATAATCTCTCAGTGGGGGGGGGGGTTGTTATTTTATCTTGCAGTTACATTCTCCTTAAAAATGATTTTTTGGGAAAAAGTCTCAAATGTTTTTCTTCAGTTTTCTATATGAATAGAAAAACAGGATACCCCCCCCCACCACCACACACACACAGAGTCTGATTCTGCTGCAAGGCTCCACATTTAGAATCCCGGGTTTGCTTTAATGATCTGATAATCTTCTATTCCCATCTCAAATTTCTTAATGTTTACATAATGAGGCATTTTAATTTTTGTTCCATGCCCTGCAAATTTTACAGCTGGCTCCGTTCTGTTGTGCAACTGCAGGTACACTAGGGAACACCATCCATCCAGAGGAGGGAAGTCTTTCTCTTCAGTTAAGTCACATGGAAATTTCTCAGATAGCTCCTTTCCTGTAGCCTGGGATTTAGTGGACAAGGGAAGGAAGCCACCCTCAGAAGGCAAATGCAACATTAACTTCTCTCCTGAGCAGGATAAACTATCTCTCTGTTTCTCAAGTCCTTTGTTGGATAATTACATGCAACGAACCAAATTATATTTGTTTAGGAAGAGCAAAGAAGGAACTGCAGTACATCACTTGCAAAACGTCTGCAGAAAGTCCTGTCATCCTTGCACACGCACTTGCACCGTGACTTTCTCTTCCCGTGGAGAGGTAGCGTGCCTTATTGTCTCTTCAGCTGGGCGGGGCCTCTCTCTTTCCATGGCTGAGAAATGTGGCAGAAGCGTCAATGGGTTAATGCTGAGCTTAGGCCTTCAAAGACCTTGCAGTTTCTGCTTTCAAGTGAAAGCCTGAGATCATGATAAGCATAGACTTGGGCTAGATTCCTTCATGATGAGGAAATGTGTGAAGAGAGGAGCCCAACACCAGGCAGCACCTATTGCCGCCAAGTATGTGTGGCTGTCTTGGAAAATGCCGTGCAGGCCCAGTAGCCAGAGAGCAGAGCCCACGTGAGTGCCACTAAGGGAGAGCAGCAGAACAACAGCCAGAACCTTGCCCACAGGCTACTCAACATCACCGTGAGAAAGCAAATGTTTTTTCCAAGTAATTGACGCCATGAAGTTTTAGAACATTTCTTGTACACTACAGTAGACGTCAGTAAGAAACAGATATTTCATGGCAAGGGCTTACAAGTATTTCTGTCTTATTTCTTCCCTTCTCTTCTCAGTTCCTGCTTTTCCTTACCTTCCAAGGAACTGGGAGGGAATTCTACAATTCTGTGTGGGGAACTGAAAGTCTGCTATGGGTGATTACTGAAAGTAGGAGTGCTATTTTCTTATTGGCAGGAAAGATTTCTAATTTAATGTTTTCGTATGTCCAGTTACACAAGGTCAAAATTCTGAGTAAACAAAGAAAAAGGAGAAAAAGAAGGTGGAAAGTATAAAGAAATAGTTACTGATGGATGAAAATCTCTGGACTGTTTCCTCCCAGAATCTCCCAATTGAGTCAATGGTCACATTTTCATGGATGAAGCATAGGAAATGTTTGTCTTCCCGTCTGCACAAGGGCTGCACGCGAAGGATTGGCGTTCTTTCAGATGAGTTTCTAACGGGAACAGAGATGACAGGTACTCATGTTGGGTAGACATCCCGCAGGCTTTTCTGATTTCTGGGGATTCTCATGCAGCAGAGAGACACTACACAACAGCCACTTGCAGAAGTGACACATGTCCCTTGCATCCTGCAAGCCAGTGTTCTCCGTGACTTGTCTTAGTTCTGCCATGATGATGTGAAGATCTCCACCTCCAGAGCACTAGCTCTGGCTCTAGCTGCGGCCCCACCATGTGATTCCACCATTTTCCAGCCACCCCCCTGTGAATGGACTGTAATTTTCTGAAACTGTGAGCTAAAATATGATTCATTCAGTGAACTTTTTAAGGCACTCTCCTGAGCTATGCACTAGATTTTTTTCTACCTAATATTGTAAACACTAGCCACATATAGATATTTAAACCAATTTAAATAAAATAAATCTCAGTAGTCATGCTGCATTTCAACTGCCCAATAAACCACATGTGGCTACTGAGTATCATATAAAAATAGAAACTATCACTTTTCCATCATTACAGGTAGGTAGTTCTATTTGACAACTGAAAATATATAATACCTCCAATACATGATATAGTCTACAAAATATATAATCCCTCCAATGAGATTACACAATGATTTTATCTTGTGTAATATGTATCCACGGTCCACATTACAGCCACTTAATCTGTAAGAAGTTTAAAATTTTTTTGATAATTTTGTGTAAATATTTAATTTACAATTGCTTATGCCCACTCAGCAATTGTTTTGTTTTCCCTGCATCATTTATTGATAACTACCAAACGACTGGATGAGTTCCTGGCACACAGGAGAGACTCAAGAAATGTTTGTCGAATGAATGAATTGTGAATAGGGCATCTCAGTGAAATGAAAAATCTAACCCACAAATTGTTTTCAATTAAATTATTTTTTATGAATCTTCGATAATTTTTTTAAGAAAGTAGATTTAAAGTCCTCTTTTCCCTTGGCATATCTGAAACAAAATCCGTCTTGTTCCCATTTTCCAAACAAAACTATTCTGTCCTCTAGTGCTGTCTTAAAACTACTCCTTGACACGCGTCATTGAGCATTAGGCTCATTGGCTGGGCAGAAACCACTTGCCTGAGGTACTTATTCCTGGCTGGGCCATAATACCCCACATCCACAATTTCAGGATAGAAAGATTAATGTTAACTCACTTTCAGAAGGTCTCAGTTCATTCATGGGCAGCAGGCGACGGGGAAGAGGAGCAAGGTCCAGCGGGAGGAAAAGCTTTTCATGGCACGGCACACAGGAAGCAGATTGAGCAAGTAGGCAGAGCTAGCATATGTCCTTCCAGGTCATGCCCCAGTGATACACCCCTTTCAGGTCAAGGCCCAGTGATCTGCCCCTTCTGACCAGGCCCCACCTCTTAACAGCACGTGGTTTCGTAGGTACTCCACAACATCCTATCACATGAGGCTTTTTGAAGGACATTCCAAGACTCAAACCATAACACCATGCTATTTAAAATAAAAATTTATGAACCAGGAAATTGAAAACCAAAGCTCTAAACTGACCAAATGAAGACAACTAAAACAGATTAAGAGCTCTGCCCAACGTTTAAACTACCCAGGTCGTCCAGGCCCTTGGAGGTAAGAGATTCTCAGTCCTAGCCCAAAACATGCTGCCGTGGAAAGCTGGTAATCTGCAGCACCATCTTGGTCGCTGAGGCCCCGCCCTCTCTCTGCTCGCCCCGCCCTGTCCTCCCCGCCCCGCCCTGCTGCTGCCGTTACTACGGAAACCCAGCCAACGCCATGGCTGCCGCCGGCTGGGAGGAAGAATTTTCCGAGGAAGAATTTTCGACCGAGCCGGCGGCAGCCCTTGACCAGTCATCTTCACCTTCAGTGCTGCCGCCGGCTCCCAGCCTAAAGAAGTCTCCGACGGGTCTGATCTATCCACACCCGCCACGGAGGTCCCGCGTGGCTTGTTGCATTCTGCGCTGGCTCCAGAGCCTGAATCTCAGCTTCTTCCCCAAGAACATCAACAGGTGAGGAAGGCAGCCAGGCCCCAGCCCCGTGGGTGGGCGCACCTGGCCCCAGCAGCCTGGGGTCCGGGCCCCTTCCTTCGAGTCGCCTGCCGGGCTTCAAAGGAAGGGACCTGCCTCTGGGGTTGCCTGGTTTATGTTTCAGATCAAAGTTCAAACACACTCAGTGCACACTAAAACACTTAAGGCTGAAAAAAAAAAATGCTATGAATCTTTTGTAGAAAGAACTCTGATTTATTAATTCCCGATATTAAGTATTCCCCACAAATATGCACCTGAAACTTGTGCATGGGTAACCTGGGGATCTTGTCAAAGTGCAGTCAATAAAATTAGTGATTTGGTTTCCTTTAAAAAACATCAAAGCCTTTGATATGTATATAATCTTAGCAAAATACTTTTTCAGAGCATGGATCCCCCAAAAGAAAAACTTTTTACAACATAGTTTCTGTCATTATGGAATATTAGATTGGTTTTAATCAATTATAAAATAATACGTATTAACTGTACTTCATTTCCTTACTGCTACTGATCAGGGATTTTTCAAATGGCTTCCTGATTGCCGAAATATTCTGTATATATTATCCCTGGGACCTTAAATTATCATCATTTGAAAATGGAACCTCTTTAAAAGTCAAATTGGATAATTGGGCACAGTTGAAGAAGGTAAATTAGCAATCATTTACAGCTAAATCTATTTTAAGGAGTGCACAGATAATATCATGGATAATTACATATGTGTGTGTAAATTCTAACTGTTTATGACATAAGCCACCTACAAAATCGAGCATAATCGAGCAGTTCAATAGGGGAAAATAGTGGCCGTTTTTCTTGTTGAATATTAATATATTATCTTTTGGTAATTAACATGTTAAACACTAGGAGTTAGTTGAGATACAAAGGGGACTAACCGTAGTACATTATCTTTGTAAAACGTTTTATGATTTTTTTTCTACTCTTAAAGTTTCTCGCAAGAAAAAATCTTAAACTTCCTGAGGAATTGATCCATGGAACCATTCATTGTAAAGCCGGAGTACCTGAAATACTGATACAAGAGATTTATACTTTGTTAACACAACACCAGTAAGTTATCTGAAGGTCTCCAGTAGTATAATGTCATGTGAAAGCTTGATAATATAAATCTCATTACCAAAATGTGCTTTGTCAACAATATTTTCTCATTTTTCAGAATTAAAAGTATCGAGGATGATGTTGTGAATTTCACAGACTACAGTTACCAAATGTGGTTACCCCTGGTTTCCAGGTCTACAGCTTCAAGATTTATTAAAGACAACATACGATTAACAGAATTAAAAAGCAATCCCAACATACTCAGCAACCAACTTAAAGCAGAGTTCCTTTTATTTTTACAAATGTTGCAAAGAAAATTAAGCAGGAAATTGAATCCAAGTAAGTTTTCCTTTGAAACAGTTGAGTTCTTCCTTTCTCAAGGAGGCCAATCTTGAAGGCAGATGAAAGAAAGCTTGCCATGGCCCCATTTCCCCCTTCTTCTGTCACTGAATCAGTGGGAAAGTATTTCTTCTATGCCAGGAGTAGAATGATTTATCACTGAGGTGGCTTATAACATTCTTTTTGATGAAAGCACAGGTCAACATATAGAGATACCTCTTTTAAGAAAAATATTTGCCAGTCTATTCAAGTAAACTTTTGTGGGGAAGTTCATGTGTCCACTCAAGTACTCAAGAGCACAGGCCTGTTTAATAGCTAATCAGAATATAAATTCTTTTAGGAAAAGCCCAGTCAGTCAGCAAGATTCATTCTCAGTGCTCTACACAGTGTGTGTGGTGAGTGTTATTTTTCCAGAATAGCCTTGCTGCTATGTGAATGGTGGGTAACTTTTCTCAGGTATCACTGAAATAACTGTTCAAAACATCGAAAGCACTTGCCATTACTGGAGTCCCAGGGTTGAGTGGAGAAACTGAACTCCCCCCACCCCCACCCCATTTGTCTCTTTCTCTCCACTTTAATCAGGAAACCATTATTCATATCTTTCAATCTTATTTTACTTGATTCCAGATGCCTAGAGAATTCATCATTTCCATGGCACCAAAACCATTCAGGAAATGCAGCAGATGTAGGTTATTAGGATTTCTTTCTCCTTTGAACTGCACTTTCTGAAACAAAGAAATATTTTCTTACTGGTCTCTGAAAGGAGAAGAAAGTAACAACTTTAACTCCTCCTCCTCTCCAGTTGTGAGAGAGATATTTTGTGGATTTTCCCCCCCCTCTTATTCTGTTCATTTTTCTATTTCCCGTATTTCTTGTTTCTCTCCCTTGATTTGTTCTCATTTCTGGATCCAACTCATGAATTCACAAATTAAAGAATTTGGGTTATTATGGAATTTTATAATCTGATTTTTCAATGCTTTGAAATAATTGAATTTCGGCAGGAATTGTACCATGCATGCACACAATGTGTAAGAACCTTTAAAGATGACTAATGACAAAGACTAAACATTTGTATAACTTTATGTGGCATAAGAACTGAAATATTACCAGTACATTTCCGTTCCCCTATGTGTCCTTCTCTGATAACACTCAGTACACTCTCCTCCAAGTCTAAGGCCCTATTGTTTGTAATGTTCTCAATTGAACTCAAATTTCTTGATTGAACCACTACCAGCTCAATCTGTGCATCCTGTTTATGACATTTTAAATTTTACTTTTATGTTTACTGCTGATTTTATTAAACTTTGTAATAGATAGACCAGGTCCCCATGTTGTCCATCCCCTAATGCCTGAAACACGAATATGTTTCATTACATAGCAAAAGACCCTTTGTAGATGCAATTAAATTATGGACCTTAAGACAGGAAGGATATATTAGCTCACTCAGATGGACCCAGACATGAACTTAGGAGCAAAGATCTTCTCCCAAGTGGAATTTGAAAGATGCAGCAGAGAGAGACTGAAGTGTGACAGATAGGGTGTCATCATATCATTTTTGTGGAAAGATATGGAAAACATGTGGCCCAGCTCTGGGGATCAAAGAACTATCCTTGGCTGACAGCCACCAAAGCCACAACAGGGATCTCAGTCTCACAGATGGAAGGAAGCGCCTCTGCCAAACAACCTGCACCCGCTGGCCAGCATGCCATCCCAGGAGCTTCTGGGATGAACTGCAGCCCTGAGGAGAGTTTGATTTTGATTTCAACGAGGCAGACTCTAAGGATAGGACCTAGACTTTCTGTACTAAGATTTAAAAGTGGCTATTGTCATATGTAGTAAAATTCGTAGTTATCATGGCAGAAAAGACTAATGAAATACCAACTTTGTAGTTAATACTGTTTCTACCGTGTTACAAACCTATTCTGCATTTAAATTAATAGAGCCTTTCACTTTCAAGCTCTTAGCTCGTCTGCAAATGATAGGTGGTTTCCTCTCTCCACGCTCATTTACATGCTGTCAAGTTCAGGTTTCTGCACTTCTGCGCGCTCTTCTCACCTTTGACCGCCGGTGTCACTGCAACCTCGCATCGTCCTGATTACTGTTACCTTAGAGCTCAGTGCTGTTCCTTCATCAAATCCCCACAGCTGTTCTGCGAAGTGTCCTATTTCAGCGTCCGTTGCTGTTTCACGGAGACTCTGCTGTTATGAATCCACTGACGTGGCCTATTAGTATACCTGCATTCTTTTCTGTAATTCTGAGGTGTTCATTCTGTTTCATATTTTTGTCATGTCTAGCTTTTTAACCTTTTGAACTGAATTTTTTTCCCAAAGGCTTTCTTTCTGGTACTAATTTTGAAAATTTTAGATTTTCTCTCTTTTTATTGCCATATTAGAAAATTTTAACGTGCTTATTCATCTTAGGCTAAAATGAATGTATTTGGTCGCTTCCTCAAAATGTAAGAATCTTAAACATAAGTGTGACCACCCCACATTTCACTCTACTTTATTTTTGAGATAGGGTCTCGCTCTGTGGTCCAGGCTGGTCCTGAATTCACTTCAGAGCCCAGGCTGGCCTTGGACTCAAGGCAATCCTCCTGTCTCAGCCTCCCGAATGCTGGGATTACAGGTGTGCGCCACCACGCCCAGCTTATGTGGTGCTGGGGAATCAAACTTGGGTACTCAACATTTGGCTTGGTGCTTGCTCAAGCGCTTTAACCGCTGAGCCATTCCTCTAGCCCCTTAACTCTTAATTCTTTACCCAGCACTTTCGTTCTCAGGCTACTTCTAAAACCACAAATCTGAGTCATTATTTGTACTATTCTCATATTTAAAAGCCCATCTTTGCAGAGCCAACCCATACATTATCTTCATATCTTCATTTTCATGCACCTCTCTAGCCCCAGCACCTCAAATCTTCTGATACCTCATTAGTACTCTATAAGCCTTTTTCTTTTTGTAACCCAAGACCTTCACATTGATTTACACTGCCAACTCTTATTTTGTATTTTTCTTGTGAGACAGCTAAGTCACTAAATTGCCCACTGTGGGCTTGAATTTAACAATCCTCGTGCCTCAGTCTCCAGAGTGTTGTTAGGATTACACTTGTGAGCCACCTTGTGGGCTTTCAGTCTTCCTTCTTGAGACTGTTGACTGTAAAAGATTCTCATCTGTTGCCAAAGTAATTAGCAGTGATAATTACAGTTCTGGGAGTGTCACTGATCAGAGCTCTGTTTAGCCCTCCCTGGGCATAACTGATAAAAAGGAAATACTTCATAAACATCTTCAAGGATCAGTGAAGAATGATCAGAGAGAAGGAAACAACCTCAAGAAGCAAAGAAAAAAAAAATGGCCAACTACTGCAGTTTATAGGCTCATTCAGTTTTAAAAAATAGAGAAAACAGGGATATCATTTTAAGTAACTTTACAGCATAACCATGCTTGCAAAATTAAATGTTTACTATTCAATTTATGCGAGATAAAAACTGGGCAAAACTAACTTATGATTTTAGTAGTCAGGGTAGTGTTTCTCCCTGTAGAATAATGTCTGGAAGAGATAGCCAAGAGTTTTGAGGCATACATATAATATATATGCATATATAATACATAGATGAATATATTACATATGTATATATAATATATACATATATAATACATAGATGAATATATTATATATATATATATATATATATATATATATATATATATCAATTTAGATTTGAGTAATGGTACCCTGTGTTTTCATTCTAAAAATTTACCAGAGTGAATTAGTATTTGTTCATCTTTTTATATATAAATTATTGAATAGAAATGTATCAACAACTAATAGGAAAGTATGAATATTATCTTTAAAATAGGTACTTCATGCATCAGAGCTTGTTAGTAAAGTGGAAGGGTTTTATTAACCTATTTATTCACTTTAGGAATATGATAAACATGTTTAGTTTATTCAAAATCAAGATCTTATTTTGATAATGTCCAGTCTAACCTTTAAGAAATCACTTTGTGTTTATATTTTATAGGATGGTTTGAAGTCACACCAACAGTGGGAGAACTTTGTCTTGATCACGTTCCTGCCCAACACTATGGGGGCAGGTATAATGCAAAAGTGTTCAAGGAAAGACGTTCATTTGCATGTACGTTTTTTGTTCTTTTCATGTATTAAAGTAGATTTATGCTTTACTTTATTAAAATTTTAAAATATTGAATATGTTTGTCTAGCCAACACTCAGCCTAAACCTGTGTATTAAGTTGGTTTTCAGCTTTGCTTTTTGATTGATAGAGCAAGACATGTATTCTAGGTTGCCACCCTATTGCACCCATATGAATTCCCATTTATCCTTACGTAAGATATGTCTGAAACACTGAAGTTTGTTGGCAGAACTCAAAACCAGGAAAGGAGCCAGTGCCTGGATGCTAGGACACTTAGACTTTCCAACCCACTGTTTTACAAGAAGCCACTTGCTTAAGTCCTGTTAATTTAGAAGAGATTTTTATGACAGCAAATCACTGCCAGGGCCATCACAATCAGCCCAGTGCCTTGTAGAGTCCACAAGTTACAAATGATTTCTACATTTTTGATGGTTGAATGATATTAAAGAAAATTACTATTTCCTGACACATGAAAATGATATGATAGTCAAGTCTTTGTGTTCACAAATGGCACACGCTGTAACCACACATGCTCATGTTTATCCACCGCCTATGGCTACTTCACCGTGCACTAGCTGGGTAGGTCGTTTCCAGATTTTCTGGTGGTGAAAGTGTAGTTGTCATGGTAAGCCAATAAAAACCCAGGGTAATACAACAAATAATGTTAAGGACATATTTAGAAAACACTCTTACTAAAGTTTACTCATTGTTTGCCTGAAATCCAAATTCACCTGGGTGTTCTACAGTATGTCTGGCAATCTGACTATGAAATCTCATTCACAGGCCCTTTCCAGATGCTGTCTATGTACCTCTGCTATGCAGCACATTTCCTCAAGCATTAAAAGGCATTTCACTGGGGAAGGGAGGGGAAAGTTTCTTGTTTACAGGAAGTCTGACAGAAAATGTATTTTTTTCTCTTTTTAGATTATGATTTCTCATAGCCTTTGATATGCTAGTATGCATTGTAAATATTAATGAACCAAGCATTTTCTAAGTTGTTTGATCATGCACTAATACTTAATGTTGCTTTTTTAATGGCCTTGGAGAGAATTCCTCAGAGCTCATTTTGATATCCAGACTAGGCCAGCCCATTAAAGCCCCTTTAACTCAACTACCGGAGGTATGCAGTCCTTAGCATGAGGTACACAGTTCTTCAGCAGAAGTAGCAATATTGCTATAGAGAAAATATACCCACAGTTTTAGTTTTCGATTCTAGGGGTGAGTCCTCTCTTCCAAGTTGCAGAGATGTAGAGGGTGTTTTGATTTTGGTATTCTTACCTGCTTGTCTCTCTTATCATAAGGAAAGTCAGATCAGAAGGACTGGGACAGAAAAGGCGGAAAGGAAGGGGAAAGAGTCACAGTATTGGTTCCTTATGTGTGAGAAACAGCCCCCTTCCCTGCTCCACTCCCCCGCCCCTCACTGGAGATGTAACTTGGAGCCTTTGTACTAAAGCTACATCCCAAGCTTATGTTTTAGTGTTTGATTTTGAGGTATGTCTTACTTTTTCATTGTTGTGGCCCAATATCTGCCATCCACAAATTTAGGGGGGTGATAGGTTTATTTTATCTCAGAGTTTCAGAAGGTCACAGTCCATTCAGGGTGGCCGGCAGCAATGGAAGTACATGGCAAAGGCAGAGGTGGACACAGTTTCTCACGACATCACAAACAGGAAGGCAAGATGAGACTAGTCATCCAAGGAAGGCAGGAAGCAACTTACATATCCTTCCAGGTCTCACCCAGTGATCAGCCCCTCCTGGATCCAGGTGTGGAAGGTGTGGTAAACCCCTCTACATGCTGGTAATCCAATTTACACACCTGTAATCCACCCCTCCAGACTAGGCCCCAATCTCCCAACAGCACATGGTTCCATAGATAATCTATAACACTCAAATACATGAGACTTTTGGGAGACATTCTAGATCCAAACTCAGTAAGGCAGGGTCTTGCTAACTTACTAAATCAGGCGAGGCTTGAACCTGAGATCTTCCTGCTTCAGCCTTCCAGACTGCTGGGATTACAGCCCTTTAACACACACACAAAAAGGCTTACTGATATTGTTTCTCATTTCAGCTATCATTTTTGGAAAGCTTAAAAGCTCATGAGTATTTTGAAAAGCTGTATCATACTATTACTTTAGAACAGGTGCAAACAGAATAGGTTTATTAAAACAGTATCTTCACTCAACTCAAGACTTTATGTCTTACACTTTTACAATTTTAATAACATATTAGCTGCTACAACCCTCTTTTATTTCCTAAATACTCCCTTTGTGATTCTCTGGAGGCTCTTTTATGATTCTTTTGTGGTCTTTTCCTCTCCTTTTAAGATGGTTGATGGGTTTACCGAAGGAAACCTTCCCCGGACAAAGGAGGTCAGGATGGCTATGTGCACACACTTTTGTAGTTTTACTCTTCTCAGTCTTGTTCCAGATAACTTGGATTCTCTTCATCTAGGCACACAGGAAAATAATGAGTCTTGTGGATTCAATTTTGGAAACTGTACAGATGAGAGGATTTTTGTTAAGGATTAAATTATTTTTTCTGAATTTTAAAAATGGGTTCCATTTCAGTTGTTTCTGATAAAAGACTGGGGCAATTAGTTTCTGTCAGACACTATAATTTAAAAATTAATGGAAAGAGAAGAGGAAAGAATAATCCATGCTGAAACTTTACTATTGAAGATAATATATAATGGCAATAAAACCACAGGCTGTTCATGTGAAAATCTAATTATCAAATGGGGTGGCAGAAATGAACTGGAAATTAGGTGGTTACTTTTGCTTAAATTTCTTTTTTTAAATCCCTTAAATTCCTTGACTTGTGTATCTAAATCTAGTGTCTAGCAAAATTATGGGCCAGTGGAAGGCGGATATTTTTGGTTGTCACTGGCCTTTATCACTAGAACTCAGTGACCTAGTGTCTGGTGGCCAGCCTGGATGCCACAGTATAATCAGCATTCCATGAACTGTGTTATGAATCATGTAGATTTGCCAAATCTAAGTACAAAATTGTGCCACTGTTGCCTCAGCTGCTTTCTGAAGCAATACCTAAAAATAGCTGAATCATATTCAGTATCAGATACACCAAATAAGCCCTAGATATTTTTGGGCACTGTTGAGATGACTTTTAGAGGTGGGTGACATTCAGATAATTTTCATCCATGACTATTATAATGCCTGATTTAAATATTCTGTTTATGGGCATTTATGATTAACCTGTGCTCAGACTATTGCCAATTATTCTGCATATATTTACATTATTATTTATTATATGTGTATTTACTATATAAATATCTAATAACTAAATTGCTTTAATTTTATTTAAATATTCCAGCAAAGACAGCTAATGGTGGCAATCAACAAAAATAAACTCATGCATAACCAGCCAGCCAAAATCCTTCTGAACCTGTAATGAACTCTATCAGAAACATGGGAAAGGAATCTTAAAAGGCACTTGTCAAATGGCTCTGAAGAAGTGAGGTCACAATCTCTTGCCATACAACAGGGATATAATACTCTTGGATGTATTTCAACAGTAAATAAAGAGTGGTGTCTTACCCATAATTATGCTAAGGGTAATTTTTTTTCAGCTGAATAACTATTCAATAAATTTATCAGGTACTGTTGAAAGTACAAAATCAAATAAGTTAGACCAGAAGGAGCAAAAATAATTTTGAAGATACAGTTAAACATAAGTCACCAAATTCCACAATTAAACTGGGATATCACTTTCCAGACACCTGATTTTAAAAGTTCAGATATTTTATCAACATTTCAACTTCCTGAAACCTTCATTTTAAAATTTCCATTTCTGGGTACATAGCATTAGAAAGAGCATTTAAAGGGATTCTTGATTATACAGTAGACAATTTCTAGGGCATGTGTTCAGAATCTAGTTTTTTTTTTCTGAGTTAAGAGATCTATTTCAAATATAGCTTAACCAGACATAGTAACTTACCAGTTATTTTTTCATTATAAAGGGACAACCAATATAATAATAATGTTTAAACTGATAAAAATTGTTTCTTAAGAAATGGTTTTACAAACAGCTTCTGAGCGTTGTGGAAAAGATCCATAGGAAATGGATCAGGTCAAGAGTAAAGTTTTTGTTTGGTTGGTTGGTTTTGGTTTTGGTTTTGTGTTTGGTTTCTTCCTAAAAGAGCTAAACTCTCATAGCTCGACTGTGGTAAGTTCCCAAGATTCCTGTGTAACCTACAAAGAGTGGAAAATATGACACGGTCTGTAGGTTTCATTTTATAAGTACTGCCAAACTGGGTAGCCTCAAGAACTTCTTGAGGACAAGTTGTGTAAACAGAAGCCAAGGCATGCATATCTGAGGAAGACTATCTACTTCATAAAGTATCTTTGATAAAAGAAAGCAGTGAACTTTTCTAGGAGCTACAGTAACCTTTAAAGCAAAAGCACTTTCTCAAAAGTCAGGAAGTTTATCAGAGAATAGAAAATTTCTATGATATACTGTTTCTATTATGCACTTTTCCCCTTTTAAATTCCTTGTGGAGTATGTAATAATCAGTGCTTCTTATAAATGGAGTTTAGCCTCTGGAACAATCCAGTAAAGTGATTTTCCTACTTTTATGAATAGGATAATCAGTCAGACAGCTTAGCCCTTTATATGTTGGGTGACTAACTCAGCATTATGAAGAAAGTATTTCTTAGTGGTGATTTTAGAGATGAGACTTATGTTCATCTTCATAGGCTTTAATGGTAGCAATTATTAAAGTTACGTGCCCTGAAATACAAACATATATATAAGTCTAGATAATAACGTGCTGCATTATAATTCAGTCATATATAGTATTTAAATTCAGCATGAAAGTACATATTTCAATTATTTAAAACGTAAATGTCTTAAAGATTTGGTACAATAAGCATTTTTTAATTTGGCTGTAAAGATGTCCTCTATATTCCTGGCATACTAAATAGTAACCACTAAACTTCATAAATAATTTGTGGATCTTACTCTGAATCACAAAAATATCATGTATTTTCACAAGATGTAACTCATGTTAATATTTTAATTTTGGTAATACTTGGTAACTTTTGTAGACAAATATTTTTCCAATGTTTTAAAAATCATAATCTGAGACCCATTCTTCATAAATTGTTTAGGGCTACAAAACAATTTATCAACACTGTTACAAATATGGACATATTAACATGACTTCATATTATTTGTTAGGGTTTTCGTGTATATAAAATTTAACAATGAAAAATAATTTTATGAATCATTTTTGTTTTTAATATTAAAGCACAATATATACAGATTGACATAGTCAAATAACATACATCTTTTTTTCCTTTCATTGCTGGAGATGATATTCAGGTCCTTAGGCATGCTTGGCAAGCACTTTACCACTGTGCTGCAACTCCAGTCTAACATATTTAAAATTTTATGAACAATTAAGAGTTACAATTAGTATTAAGGTATAAAACATTGTAGAAGTCCAAGAATAAGAATGATTGCTGAATCAGTTCAGCTTACCGGTTAGACAAAATTGGGTTATTTTTATTAGTCATGTGTTAAATGAATTATATGTTTTCCTCATACTTTTGGGTACTTAGTGCTTGACATAGTGCTTGCTAGGCAAGTACTTTAACCCCTGAGCCATCCCTTCAGCCCTTTCCTCATATTTTATATGTAAAAAATACTTTTCTGTATTAAAGATATAGAAAGTAATGACTGTTTTATGTATATAATAACTTTATTATCTTTTTAAGTATTTCGAACAAAACAGAGGTTTGTTAAACTATTTTAACATAAAAGAATGACAGGATTCTGACTATTTGTAAATGAGGGGTTTTAGTGTCCATGAATCAATGGTTTTTCTTGCTTAAGAAAAATGTGAGTTATAAATATCATGGAAAGTATAAAAATGTCTTCTCAGGTGCATTTACCCATTGCAACACTGAGTTACATATATTCTCTTCTGTACTATGTATTTTTTTGTTATATGAAATTTAACCTATATTGACTTTTGCAGGAGTTAGAATTAGTTAATATATATTATATAGCTACATAATATATTATTTTAATAGATATTAAAACAATTAAACTCATATGGTGTGTTCAAAATTCTCAATTGGAAAAAATTCAATTAGTATTGTTTTATTTCATGAATTTACATAAAATTTTAATCAAATTATATTTTAAATAAATTTAATAAGGCTCAATTAGATTATGTTTACATATTAGTAATTTTAAATACTTTAATTAAACTAATTTCTACAGGTTACCAAAAGACTCCTTAAAAAAGTCACTTATCTTCTAATGAAAATTCTTATATATATTTAAAAGATTCTTGTGTTTATTACTCTTTTTTCATGTTTACATAATTTATACTTTTATAATTGGGCAACTGAACTTGAGATGAAAAGCCTGATAATGTTTTCAATAAATGAAACCCAGAATATGTTGTATTCATGTATGTATATTTACATTAATTAAACATGAGCTAGAATTGTGGTTTACTGTACATTTTATAAAGGAACTTATGAGTATTTGTTAAAGATACGATTTGCACACCTTACATTTTGGTATTTCAAGGTACCCAACCACTCAACTATCCATTAAGTACTTAATGCAGGGTAAGAACTGTTTTAGGTTATTGATGTTGTTTCAAAGTTTTGAAACATACTTTTTAGATTATCCGGTGCTTTATAATTTAAATATTACCTTCCTCTTGAATTTGGTTATTATAATTTATAAAGGAGACATCTACTGTCCTTTTAGGATGCATAGCATTTTATTTTTCAAGTTTAAAGGAACTGTTATTCCTTGTATCCCAAAACTCCAGTCCTCTGAAACTTTAGGTCTTGGACAGTTAATATTAAGGTAGTACTAACCCATGGAAATTCTTCTTTGAAAAACAATTATGGCGAAAAATCTTCTGTCAAAATGGATTGATTCGTATTCCAGTTCCTAAAGGTGAGAATGGGTTCACCTTTGCCCACATCAAAGCATCATTCAATGAGATAGCAGACTTCCCATCTTCCAGGAAAAACACAGGACCCTATGTACAGTGAAAGGTGAGGGAAGAGATGATTAATTCACAACATAATTTTAAACTTTTAGAATCACTAAACTTTTAGGATCACTACCATAAGAAACCACTGGTGATTTTTTAAGAAATGCTAATAGAAACTTGAGTAATATAAGAACAAATTTTTGAACTGTTGCCAAATTGAAACACTTTGAATTATCTTAATATATCATTATTCACTGATGTCTTTAAAATACTATTTTCTTTTACAATTTGAATTATTTATATATAGTAATGCTACAAATAACAGATACTGTTAAGTCACTAGTTGTCACAAAGTTAATTTATTTTATAAAAAGCATATTACCTGATAATAGACTTAAATATACTTCACTAGTTTAATCATGTAATGTATGTAAAAAACAAATGGTAAAATTATTAAAAAGAAAATCTTAGAATCTATTTTCTAGAAAATGAGAAATTTTTCTACAAGTATATATATAATTTACTATTATATTTAGTAATATGACTTCAGGGCATATTTACAGTTTACTTGCATCATTCATTGTGTATAACCTGAGTAGTTATGAAAACAAATTTGATTTATATATGACCCAGCTCTTAGAATAAAAAATATGACTGAAAAACTACAAATGGATCTGGAAGTGTAGCTCAATGATTAGATAGCTTGCCTAGGAAGTGTGAGGCCCGAGGTTCAGTTCCCCAGCACATAATCTTGATAGCTGGGTGTGGTGGCATGCTTCTATAATCTCAGCACTCAGGATGCCAAGGGAGGAGGATTGCTGTGAGTTCAAGGCAGGTCTGGGCTCCGTAGTGAGTTCAGGACCAGCATGAACCTCAAAGGTAGACTCAGTCTCAAGGAAAAAAACCCTACAAAATGCCCTTTTTTTTTTTTGGTGATACTGGGAATTATTAAAGCCAGGGCCTTCACTTTGAGCTGCACTGCCAGCAACATTTTTTTATTTTTTCATTCTGAGGCAAGGTCCTACTAAGCTACTAACTTGCCCAGGCAGGCCTCAAACTTGTGATTGTCCTGATTCAGCCTCCTAGAATCATAGGACTATAGGCCTGTACCCACAGGCTCACCTAAAAACAATTTATTTTTATAATTTGATTCCATGGATTTTAAGTTTTGGTCATGATTTTGCATTACACACTTTGTGGATAGCACATTACTTCTGGACATTGGAATGCTCATCACATCAGTAGATAGACAGCTTTGTCTTAATAGGTACTTGAAATTTCATAATAGGAACTAAATGCATTAATTTTTTGTTAAAATAGAAATTGCTTCACGGACTAGCACTCTATCTATATTGGTCAGGAGTATCTTAAGTGAGATCATTAGCATATCTTTTCTTGAAGGTAGGTTTGGGTGTAAGAGATTAGATGGCATTTACTGCATCATTTGGCTGTCCTAGATTCAAAGACAAAATCTTAAGAGAGAAAAGGAATATGATTACCAACCATTAAAATGGCACATCATGGGCAGTGAGTGGTACTGAAGACATGTTTCAAAAGATCACATACTTTTCCACTCTTAAAGTTGCTGAATTTACTACTTTGGTTCTTTTTTTTTTTTTTTTTCCCCTGGACCTAAGTGGATAATCAGGTGCTACTTCCATGTATCCTGTGTTTTGGAACATAGTGTGCTCTGAAGGCTTTAGCTTGTAGTAGTAAACTACACCACAAGTAGGATTTATGTTAGTATCCAGCTATTTCTTTTGAATGACTATGTTAAAAACTTCTTTCTTTGTTATCTGCCATGCCAGCATTGGAAATGTACTTTTAAACATCAAATTAGAAATAAAAGAATTCACTCATTAAAATGCGTTATTTAGATGGAGCTGTTTTCACCCAATCTCTAGAATTTCATGAGATGCAACTTGGTTCACTTTATGAGGACTCCTACAAATTCTGGCTAAAAGATGAAGACTTTTCTATGTCTTCCAGGTAGTGACACCCCTGGGTCACACTGACAGGTGCCCGGCATCATTCATTACCACAAGCTTGACTGTACATTAGGAAACATTCTTTGAGAATTATCCAAGTCTTATAATGGATCTCAGTAATTTTTTATTTTTTATTTTTTGTTTATTTTGGGGAGACAAGGTCTCAGCCTGTAGTCTAGGCTGGGTCATTAACTCACTATGGAGCCCAGGCTGGCCTTGAACTCTTAAACTCCAGAATGCTGTGATGACAGGCATATGTCACCACAACCAGCTTATGTAATGCTGGGGAAATGAACCCAAGGCCTTGTGTTTACTAAGCAAGCTCTTTAACCACTGAGCTATGCTCCAACCCCTACCCAGTAATTTTTAATAGCTGAAGACTTCAGCATTTCAATGTAACAACACATCAAATACAATAATATAAATCAGTTTTTATTGCTTCATGTTTATACAACACAAATTGAAACTAAAAGGTAAAATTTATTATGATAAAATTACTTGTAAATGTTGAATGATGCTTTGTCTCTTTTGATTTTCCTTGCAAAGAACCGGTATGTATTTGAAAACATATTTGAAACTAAGTACACTTCTTATTTGTTACTATATGTACATATACATATAAATAGCTTCTATGATAATAATATAATGATTGTAATTTTGAATTTATTTTAAAAAGACAAAGCTAACTTCCAGTAAGGACAGTATTTCCCACTGGGCTATCTACTTCTTTAAAGCTACTTATTTTTATCTAGTTAATGCCTACTTTAAGGCAGCATTTAAAAAATAAATATAATGGAAACCCAGAATTTATGTCTGCCATTAGTCCATACCTGGATTTTTAATCCCGTTAGACATGAGATGTGAGCATCAGAATGACTTGGCAGATTTGACCCACTCACATAATGTGTTCCAATGGTTCCTTTAAGTGGTTCTTCTTTTAGCCTCTTTAATAAAGTTTCATAAACTGTTCTTTGTGAGTCAGAGGGCGGTGTATATGGAGGTTCTTCTAGTGATCTGTATTTTCAACAGATGTTAAATTTTTCATTTCTTTAGAATCACAGAATTACTTATGTTTAGATTAGAAATACTCTCCTTGGTTGTTTAGCTCCCCTTCATAGATGGAGACAAGTTAACTTTTGACAAGTTAATGGAAACAGACTTGAAAAGGCAGGAAACAATATTACTATAAATTATTACTGAACATATACTGAACACAGCAAAATTCATTATTCTGCCAAAATTCGTAATGAGAACATATCCATTTCCCACAGTTTTTTCTATAACATTAAATTCCTTCTGCATTCTAAATTTTATCCCATAATCACTCACGGATTGGTGGACGGTGTGCAAGCTCTCCAGGCATCCAATTCCTCAGAAAGATGTTCAATTTTTAAAGGTATTGACACTTCTCGCCGTTTTAATAGCTGACTGAAACAAATGCAAAAAATTAACATCCAACATTATATATATATATATATATATATATATATATATATATATCTTAATTTTAGTCCCAGCGAGTCTAAGATGCTCAACAGAGGCTGATTAGATGAGTGATGGAGTAAAGAGGATGAGTACATAAGCCACACATGTATGGAGAGCGGCTAGTCAACCGAATGATGCTGAGTAATAGCCCAAGTGAGAAGCACTATATAATCTGACTGGTCATCTAATTCTGGATGACACAGAAATAATGGCAACATTAAAAGAAGAGGATAGGAGGAGATTTCTGAAGAATATTTGGAGTACATTGAATTTTAGGCTGCTGGATATACATACAGGAACTAAGAGAGTAGGTTATGGCTGGATATAAACTAATAGTTATCTTCAGGGACAATAAGCCAACTAAAAATGCTGAGGTTCCTGGAGGACAGAACATAGAAAGGAGAGGAAATAAAAGTAGTAATGTGAGATAAGAGTGGGATTCTTGCAGGAAAAGAAAGAAAGGAGAAGAGAGAGGGGGAAAAATTCAGGGATATGTATATTTAGGGAAGCAAATATAGGCAGCAAAACAAGAATAGGAAAGACAGAATTGTCGGAGAAGTTCTTTCAAAAAGTTAAGGCTCTCCAATACAACAGTTTCTTTTAACTCAGACACATCTGCTTGTCTCTCATGTCTTACAAATAAAACCCCTCTTTTTAATGTATACCATTTGCTGTTTACTTTCACCATCACTGAAGTTATATACAGCTGAACATGTGTCATTAAATATTGTTTTAATTCAATAGGACACATCCTATTGGTTTTATATTTTAATATTGTTAACAGTTGCTTTTGAACTTTGTTTATGCTGTCTGCATGTTTTCTTTGAGCACTCTGAAAGTAACGTCCCCTATTATTGTTGAGGTTGTACTAGGGAGCAGCTACTTCATCTCACCAGAAGGAGAATTTAGGGAAAATAACGTTTTTGATTTCTCAGAATTTTCTACTGCATATATGTAATTTAAAAATTGCTGAGTCTATATATCCTAGACTTTCGGTATCAAAGGTTATAAAATAACTATGCAATTTAGCCAACTAGTAATTTTGGAAATAGATTTTTATGGAAAGCACTGTGAATTCTGAGTATAACAAATTTTTAGAATTATGGCTGAAGTTCTGCAAGTTCTTAGAAATAGAATTGTGGCTGGAGGACTATGCTTGCGTGGGCTAGTGACACTCACACACTCCCTTTACTTTGCATTTGCTACTGCGGAGATTGAGATGCTAACATGCCAAGTTTTGTGTCATCTTTTAAGAGCAGGGTTACACAATTATGACCAGCAAAATGTACACATGAAATGCTAAGAAGACTTTTCTTCCTTCTGGAATAAAATGCCCTTTGTAGTCTCTCTCTTCCCCCTTTTCCTTCTTTCTGCTTAGAATATACAAGGTTTGGAGGGCTCTCAGCTACCTTGTAATCATAGGGAACTCATCTAAAAGAAAGGAAGTCAAGAATGTCAAAGTTGGAAAAAAAGAGGAGAATCCGGGTCCTGGGTGGGACCACAGAGCCTTAACACCTCTGCAATGCATGTCAAGTGCCTTCACATTCAAGGTCAATAAAGCCTATGCACTAAGTTAGTATTAGAACTTCTAATACTTTTAGTATAATGAATTCTGATTTCATATGTTTAATTTCTGTTTTGTTAAAAGCACACAGCCATTAAATGGATACATGTAACAAATTTTGCAATATTGCATTTACCTGATTGCAATAATTATTTGTTTTCTAATCCATTCAGAGATAAAACAGCTTAGAAAAAGAATTTCTCTGATTTCATAATAGAGGAAAAGCTTTTTTTACCTTGTGTATTCATAAAGTGCAGGCACAATGCTCTGGTACTCTCTCCTGATTGCCAATAATGCACCAATGTAACCACATAATATGAGTAACTCATTTCGAGCTCTAAAACAGAATATATTTATTTTAATTCCATGATTTGAGGCATAGAACATTGCTCTCATATATAGTACATATTCCTGTATCTATATTTTGATGAGTGGCATTTCTAGCAAAATATGTTCAGAGAATTTTTCAAACTTGAGAGAGATAATTTATCAGTTACTAACTTCTACTCAGATGTATATGCTCCATCATAAATCATAATTCAAAACAAAAGACATTTAAATAATATTTAATCTTGCCTGCTTTCCCCCCCTCTAATTCCTGGAATTTTTTTTTTCCTCCTGAAGATGTAGGAATTGAATCCAGCACCTCAGCCATGACTACTCAGTGGGACCCCAAGCCCTTCTCTGGCCTTTCTTCACGTTATTTATCATAAAGGAATTCCTTTGATCAGATGGAGGAATTCCTGGCACACTGCATAAACTCTGAGAAAAGGCAAATAATATTTCCTATATTTCCATCTAAGTAAATATTCCAGTTTCCTATGGTGCCAAATCATATCTTCCACCTATATAATAAAACAAACGGACCCCAAAGCTTTGCAAATGAGTCTCTCAGGCTTCTCTCAGTGTTATTACACAGCACTTGAATTCTGGGATGCTATTTTCTACTTCCTAGAAATTGTATTTCTTTCCCGGAAGCCTAATATGATGTCTTACCTGCAACGGATATTTATTATTTATGATTATTAGTTTCTTGAGTACTTTAGGCCCCAAACCATCTCAAAGCTTTGAATTAGCCTCTTTTGAACCAGGTGTATACACATGTGTATATGCAGTACACAAACATATATGTGTACTGCACACTAGTATTGCCATATGAGAGCACTAATATTTAATATTCATTTACTGACCTCTGTATTTTTTAAAAAGAACATGACAAATAAAACTATAGTTGTTCTACAATGCAGCTTTCTGGCCAATATCCTATTTCTTGATCTGAACAAAAATAACTGAACCATTTTAAAACATTACATTTAATGCTCTCTTATATTGTGGGGGAGAAAAAGTACTCACTCAGTACATGTATGCAAGAGTAATTTTTCTGTACGAATATAACTCAGTAGGTCAAGAATAGGGTAAATAGTATCCAGCGTCCAGTTTGAATTGCTGATGCATTCTGGCAAAAAAAAAAAAAAATAGAAATCCTCTAAATATTAGTATCAAAACTTATTCATCTAGTTTTTAACTTGTACAACTAATTCTGTTTAAGTCAGTCCTGTATTTTTATTTTCTAAATATTAAGTATTTTTCTATCCATGCCATATTTTATATCGGTAATCCCTTTCCTTTTTTAATTTAGGAGGGCCAATGTTTGATTTCTAGGAGGTTTAACAATATTTTAAAAAGATAAAATAAATGAGTAGATTTAAAAATTTTACTCCCAACCTGAAACTTACCTTTGACAAAGCCAATTCCAATAGGCAGAGCTTTTTCAGGTTCTTGACTTAATAAGTAATATTTTATAATTTCAAATACACTGCCATCTTCACGGGCTGCCTCAGCTAAGTGCTCACATTCTTCTACCCTGGGTAGTTTGCACTAGGAAATAATTGATTTAATGACAATATTACTAAAATGCACATAGTTGAGAGCAATGGTGTAAGTACTAAATGTGTTCATATACACAGTCTGTTGTATTTATTTAAACTGTACAAAATAGATATAAATTAGATTATTTGCTCTAAGAGTATACATTTATGAAAATATCTTTAAGACCTAAAAATAAGTGGCTCATTAGTTAAATAATCATTAATTTTTTATTAAATACATTTTAATAAAAAAGGATGAAATTGTCCTGATTACAGTACCAAAATGAGTATTCACAAATGCAATTTAGCTAAACATACTAATTAATGGTAAAATAAATACACTAAGGTCTGAAACCACAATAAATGCAGCATACACAAAAGATGAATCATTAAGTGTCACCTCCACTACTATTTCACTTAGCCACTTAGCCTTTGACACCAAACAACTTTATTTTCAAGACGCTAAGATTTGTACTGCACAAGCCTTGAGATTCGACATTCTAAATAACACAAATTGATGCTTTGGTCCATGAATTTTCATTATTACAAAATGAAAAAAAATAAAACTCATATAATTTTTTTCTGTTTACATAATATATAAGTAGAGATTAAGTTATTTTTATCAAATTGTGAATTTTATGATTTCTTAAGACTTCAGTGTATTGAAGCTTGTTTCTAGGCAACAATGATAGTTTATTACTTTATTCAATCTATTTTATTAATACATGTACCCAATGCATCATTCATGTATTAATGCATTTATTCAAGTTTCATATTCCTTACTATTTAAAAGCAAGATAGACTATTTTAGATCTTATAATTTCTCTCAAAAATCGACAACAAACTGAATTAATGGGTGACCCCATAGGTGGCTTTTCATGTTGCTTCTCCATTCTAATTTATGACAGTCACCCATAATTAGTGAGCAACTTATATAACTAAACATTGTATCTGCCTAGATTTTTCAAAGTTTCTTGATTTAATATATGAAATTAGTATATGCAAAGTGTAGAAGGAATAAAAACGTTTCTCTCTGAAATTCCTCTCTCAAGTAGATTATAAGAAGAGTTGTTCTTACCCTGTTTTAAAATCCTCCAAATTATGTTAACATTATTGAACATGGTTTTTATTATCACTTTTGAAAATGTGCAAAAATACTAGGTACAAATACAAAGTTGCAAATTTTGTAAAAGAAAAAAGTCTTTCTAGAGAGCTACTGATAAACTTCTATCGGAGTCTGATTATGCCCTTTTGTAATGTGTGATGAAGATAAGAAGAATATTATTCTTACTCCATCACTGAATTGAGGAAAGGAGAGATGTTGATCATAGTACAAAGTTACAGCTGGATAGAAAAATAAGTACTGGTGTCATACTGCACAGCAAGGTGACTACAGCTAATAATAATGTACATTTCACTCTTATCGCAAAGTAATGATAACTATTTGATGTCATAGATATAATAACATCTCAGGGTAGATTGTCTCACAATGTAAACATGTCTCAATGTATCACTTTGTAGTCCATATATACAAATATTACTTATCAATTAAAATGAAACTAAAGACGTGTAAAGTTAGTCATTAAACTTCTATAAACTCTGATATTACACCTACATCTCTTCCCTCAGAGGAAATCTGGTAGCCCACATACAAGCATTACATAATAATGTATAATTGAAAATTAATCACCCTGCTTCCTTCTGTATGCTTTTGAATTTCAACATAAAAATAGCTTTTGGGACTGAAACAAGGAAACACAAGTTCTGAGCTGGCCTGGGCATATAGTGAGGCCCTGCTTCAAAATAACATAAAAGGGGGCTGGAGGAATAGTTCAGTAGTTGGAGCACTTGCCCAGCAAGCTCAGGGCCCTGAGTTCAATTCCCCAGCACATATAAACCGTGTGTGGCTGCACAGCTCTGCAATCTCTGCACTTGGGAGACTGAGGAAGAGCATTACTGTGAATTCAGGGTCAGACTGGGCTACAGATATGACATACTCTTACTTACATATATCCCTCCTACATATACTTTTGTGCTATTTGTATTAATATTTAATAACTATGTAATTGAAAAATCACATTCTATCTGTTTTATAGCTATTAATCCTATCAACAAAAATAGTCTCAGGCTGGAGGAGTGGCACAGTGGTGAAAGTGCCTGCCTAGCAAGCACAAGGCTCTGAGTTTGATTCCCCAGCACCACATAAAGCCGGCGTGGTGGCACATGCCTGTAATCCCAGCACTTGGTAGGCTGAGGTAGGAGGATTGCTGTGGGCCAAAGACTAGCCTGAGCTATATAATTAGTTTAGGACCAGCCAGCCAGGCTTACAGAGTGAGACCCTGTCTCATAAAACAAAAACAAAAAGCACCACAGCCTCATGTTTAAAAATGTACTGTAAAGTACATAAATAATCTCCCTATTATTAAAAGAAATTTTTGTACACAATATTGGTGTGTATCTATCTATATAATTTTCTGCAATGTGTAGTATTTTGTAGAACTTTTAATATTACATTGAATTTCTTTAATTTTTAAAGACCTTCAGGTTGTCTATTTTATTTCAACCTTTTCTCAAATATTTTCTTTTAATTATCATGCATCTGTGATACCTCATACTTATACTAAACTTCAGGAACTGGTACATACACATATTACAGAGGCGGTCTATCTTTAAAAAATTACCATACAGATACCTTCACAGGGAAACTAGTACAGTGGAAAGGGCTTGGGATTTGGAGTTAAGACTTACTAAAATTTCCATCCAGCCTTTACTTAGTCAGGTTCGTTTTTTCTCTCAGCTTACTTTCTTTGTAAAAATAGAACAACATTCCCGGCTTTTCCAGGTTTTTTCATGTCAAGTAAGATGTAAATATATGTAAAAACATAAACAGGGTAATGCACACACTAGAAGCTCAGTACATGGGACAAATGTTACCATTTTTATTGTCCTTATCAGTATCCCACAAGGTCTGTGTGCTCATTTGCTATGTTAGCTCTGTTTGCTTGAACCTAAAATTAACTGAACCACAGTATTACATTTTGATCATAAATATCTTTAGAATATACCTTCTCATGAAGATCATTGATCTCTTCTCTACACCCTGGGTAGAATGCACAGAGTTTGACTAAATGTAGTTCATTATCAGGAATCATCAGGAGAAGATCAGCTGCTAAATCCCTGTTCATATTTAAAAAAAAAAAGCCTCATTGAGAAAGTGATCTAAAGACAAGATTTATAACTACTTCAAAGGGACCTATGTAGGATACAGCTTTGCTTTTCACAGAAAAGTTCAGTAATGAAACTGTCCTTACAGAAACCAAAGTGTGAAGGATAAATTTATTAATAGATTCCTAAACCTTTAAAAATCTGAAACTTCATTTACATGAGGTTTTGCATACTGAAAAAAAAAAATTATCATTATAGGATGATTCTTTAACCAAACTAAGTAGTTCTGAATATGCTTTTGGAAGAAATTATAAAGCAAATGCTATGAAAGCTTACCCTCACCAACTTCTGTTATTTTTGTCAAGACGGGAAATTCTATTAGCCAGCTCAAAGTTTAGAATTTGGGTATTTTGCATACTTCTTAGATTGGAAACTGAAAACATAAATTTAGCTTTCATATTTACTTTTTAAAGTCCAAATAAATGAAATAAGTCATTTAAGGGTTTTTAAAATATAAAATAATATGGGCTTAATAGCTTTGCTTTAAAATATCTTCTATGAAATACTTTCTAAAAAATCATTAGTTTTTAGCTGAGAATGCACCCAAGTTTCAGTAATTCAAGATGTCATTCAGTTTTCATGAATTTGATGTACAAATATTCAGTATGACCTTATAAAAGGAGACATTTGAAAATAGAATTTATAGAACTGTGCACTAGAGGATCTGAAAGGAAAATCTTTCTTTATCTTGTTTGTGAAGATTTCAGTACAATCCCCACTGGTTAGTTATGTAAGTAAAAATTTAAAAAGAAAACAAGAGATACTTAATCAAAAATAGTGTGTAGAATAGAAATAGAGATAATCTGTAACCTCTGGTGCCAAATTCAAAATTTTGTTACATACAAACACACACACACAGATACCACAAACTGCAGAACAGTAGCATTTTAAAATAAGTCTCAAGTTCTAACAATAAAAACAACTTTCATGAGTTATCATAAAACTATACATGAAATATTCTAATAATTCAAAATCCCAGCATATTTCCTATATGAATGTTAATACAGAATTACTAAACAATTTCTTTCATAGTATCTTTTCCTACTTCATAAATAAATTTGTTTTCCCAAACAGTCAATATTTCTATTGTCATCAGGTAAATTTTGGAGTGTTTGTATAAATTACAAATCAATGTAGTTTACCTGTTATTTCTAAAAGCATGAATGACTTCAAGTATTTTCTAACAAAATTTAATAGTTTATAAAAATGACCTTAAGAATACAGAATTATCATTTGTTTTTATACAAACAGCTATAAAACCACGTTTAAACTTGTATTAACTAAAGGCAAAGTTGAACTCCTTACATGAAATTATATCCTAATACAGTAAAATCCATAGCAAGTTTATCAAATTTTATTACTTATTTAAGTCATATTATTTGAAATTTCAGTACACTTATGGGAAAGCATGTGTGTGTGTGTGCATGCAAGGAAGGATCTGTGATCGTGTATATAAAATGACATTAAACAATCAAATTATCTAAAATCTTAAATGTCACTATAAAAACATTTTATTTTGCTTATCTTAGTTATTATTTTCTATTACAGAAAAACTACAATTTGCTTATTTTACAAAGTTTAAGTACAAAGTCACAAGAGATTTTGTCTGAACTATAGGAATTGTTCTTATTCATAGTGTATATTTGCTATAAATTATATATATATATTATAATTTACTGTGACACAAAATGAAATTATTTAACAGTTCTTAATATACACCATAAATAAGCAAACAAAACTTTCTATGTAGTTTAACAGATGTGTTTTTTTTTTAACTAGGTAATACCTGTATCCAACTGATGGAAAGCTAAAAGGAAAATACTGAATATGAGAAACAAGCAGAAACAAACTTTTATTAGCATATGTAAAACTCATGAACTGTTTTTGATTTATAGAATTATGAAAGTTCTTTTAAATTATGCAGTTGTCTTTGGTTATTTTTAATCCATGTAATTCTATTAGTAGCTGTAAAGATCACAGATTGCTCCTGGATATTAACCTAATCAGCACCACATAAAAATTTTCAGAACATGGACTTTATCCTGGTTTCTGGACACATATCTACAGCTCTGTAAAGGAATAGTACTTGAGAGCAGAGTTACAAAGAACATTTTTTAAAATTAAAAGTAATGCATACGACTAGTTGAAATATTTTTAAACACTTTTTTCCCATTTTATTGTTATGTATAAGTGCAAAATTTAAGGTTTACAATGAAGTTTACCATTTTGTGCACCTACATATCTTGTCAAGGTGACAAGGACTTTCCCACTCTCCTTTTGTAAACACTTTTTAAAATATAATCATAATGGCTATGTTTCACCTTCACTTGAAAAAAAAATAATTCTGTTTCATTTAGATTAGATGGTAAATTTTATCATGAAATACGCCACTATTTTAAATAGAGTTAGAATTCATGCTTTGAGGCAGAACTAAAATAAGTCACAGTAACTATGTAATTGAATATTACAATTCTTGACAGAAAGATAATTGGGTATACTCAGATAATCAATACTAAATACATTTAAGTCTCAGGTGATTGTTAACTATTAATTGGTTTAAGAGATGGCTAGCATATTGATAAAGCACACTTCTGGGGGAGTCATGGGCACCGCACCTGGTTCCTAACCTGTTCTCTCTGGTGTACTTTCCAGCTCACTCTGCTTCCTCACCATCAGGAGGTAAGTAGTTTGGCTCCACTCTGTCCTTCTACCACAAAGTTCCTGATTTATTGCTAGTTGACCATGGAACTTAAATCTGGAAACTGTGAGTCAAAAATGAACCTCTCTCCCTTTAAGTGACAAGTAAGTGTCAGGTAGTTTGTTCCAAAAATGGGAAAGGTGACTAACACACAGGCTAACGATGGGTACCACCGCATTTTGATTGGAAAGGAGCTCTTATATCATTATAAGATATGTACAAAAATTAGACCAATCATGAAATTCCTGATTCATCAGGAATCTCCCAAACCCAGAATAAAATGAAGAATGGCAAGTTAGCCTCAGGTAAAGAGGTGGTAGGGCCATATGTACAGACTTCAGGGCCAGTTTGCATAACTTTAAATGTTGGCTGTACCACTTACTGGGATTTCAGGCAAATCAATACCTGCCTAGTTATTTTTAACATGTGAAAATAGTGCTTGGCACACAGTAAACAGCACAGATGTGTTAGTTAACTTTCACTAATTATTATTATTATTATTATTATTATTATTATTACCAGTAATATGCAATAGTTACAGGCATCTATTATATAGCTATCTTCATCCTAAGGGAGTGTGTGTGTGCATGAATGTGTATTGAAGAGAGAGTAGAGTCTTGATAAACAAGTTGACTTAAAACTTCTTAAGGTCTTAAGAATTGGGGGAAAATTAAAAATTCTAAAATTATCTTTATTCATCAAACATCTGTTGAATGACAGCATCAAAATTTTTGTAAAAGTGCTCCCATAATGACAAGTGTCTGATGTAAGAGCAGGCCTTTGCAGATGTGAGAAAATTATTTTGACCTACGTTTCTGATTCACTCCAGGGAATCACCAGGTTCTATCTCAGAAAAGTATTTCCAGAGCTGGGGGAGATGGTATGTTCTAAGTGTTCAGCAAAACCATCTTTATTGCTGTTATCTCTTAGAAAAGTGACTCCCCGCCCCCCACCAAATCTTTAAGTAGGACACTGATAGGTATCACAGATATAAGTATAGATATGTAGAAATTTTAGATATAGGAAGGTATGATTCTCATCTTAAGATGAACACATCTGCTACCCCATGATGAGGTGTTTGAAATATGAGGCAGTTTCAAAAGGGGTCACAACAGATTTCTTCATGTAATCAGCCATGATAGTTCTCCCTATTACTTAATTCTCTGGTCATTGTTTCCTCACTGTGCCAATTAATCTTGACTATCATTCCTCTGCATTAAGAGATGGCTGGAAAGGTGACTGGATCTGGATCGTGAGGGTGCTCCCATATATGAGTTAACCTAATGAGCAGTGGCATCAGGGATCATGACCATGGGAACTATATGTGGTCTCTGGCCCTTTCTTCTCAGGATCTTCTCCTTCTCTACTCTTCAAATACCATTAAGTTGAGCAGCTTGTCTCCTCCAGTCCTCTCACCGTGATGTCTCTACATAGGACCTGGCTGACCAAGGACTGACACTGAGAGCCAAAATAAACATCTTTTCTTTTAAGTTGCATGTGTTAGGTGTTTTGTCTCAGTGACAGGAAGACCAATACAGTCTTCTAATCATATAATTTATTTTTAAAAAGGAGATCTCATAGTGTCCTATAATTTCTTATCAAACAAAATTTATAATACTTTGAAAAACGCATATCACTCTAAAATTATTCTTTCAATTTAGAAATCCTTACCACATTGGAATCATCATGCACTTTCTTGCCAGTAATTCCAGGGCAAGGTGGGTGGCTGGTGCTGCAGATTCTCCTAGTACCGTGCCCACAGCGACTGCCAGCTCCAGCTCATTTCCACGCAGCAGATATGCCATTGCCAGCTTGCTCAACAAGAAAATAATCTCTTCAGTGTCATAGATGCTGGGTAGGGTCATCTTTCCCCTCCAAGCTCATAAAGTGGATAAAGGAGTATTAACCTATAAATCAATTATTCTTATAAAATATTGATTTTTAATATTCTTGTAAGGTACTTAATAATATAATAATTTAATAATAATGTAATAATAAATATAACTTTAAGATTAAAACACAGATAAGTGAACATACTGGGAGTTTCAGCAGGTCAGAATTTAAAACTTTAGAATTGTTCCTCTCATTTTATAATTAATATTTTTTCTTCAAGACAGTCTTTACAGTCCAGGCTGATCCTGAGCTAACTATGTAGCACAGGCTAATTTCAAACAGAGCTGGGATCACAGGTGTGAGCCACTACACCTGATTTATGTGGTGCTGGAGAGTCAAACTCAGGGACTTGTGCTTGTTAGGCAGGTACTCTAAACCTGGGCAGTACTCCTCCAGCCTCATACCTGGCTAATCTCTATGTGGTGCTGGAGAACAGAAGCCAGGGTCTTACCCATGTTAGCACTTTAACCACTGAACTATGACCTCAGCTTTAATTAATAATATTTATCAATATCCTTGACTTGTCCTTCATCCTACCAGATCATATAAAACTCATAAATCTTCCTCAAGATTTCACAACAATAGTGCATTATTTCCTAAAGCCAATATATCAGAGCATAAATGTAAAACCAGATCTAGTTACCTAATATTTTCCTCAATACATTAGTGTGTCAGGTGAAATGTATATTAAAAATACATCTTGTGGGGCTGGGGATGGGTATGGCACACCCTTGTGACCCCAGAACTCACTCAGGAGGCTAAGGCTATTCCCCTAGGCCCAGAAACAGGATTCTTTTGAATCATCTTTTGATCCCAAGTACAGAAATTTTTTTTTCCTTTGTCACACACTATCACTTCTCACCTATGAGCAAGCAAGGTATCTTTGCAAACACACAACTATCATAAAAATAAAACAAGAGAGCTCACAGCTTAGACAGTATCTATAAATGCTGATTTAGTGTGTAATTGCTCAGGCATAAAGGCATGAAAAATCAGATCTTACACAGAAGCCACATAATCCTTCCCCCTCAACACCATAACACATCCAAAGAGCTTTCGGTCACATACACTGATTTTAATTGCTGTACCTCAATATCATCTACAGCTAGATGGCAACACGCGGCTAGTACTGCTCGGCCATCCTGAAAATACCATTCTGCCAGCTCTTTACTGACTTTGTGCAAGAGTCTAGAAAAAAAAGAAAGGAAGGAAAAACACATGTATCCTATATTAATGCAAGGATTCCATGAAGAAAATGTATTTATACACATACATATATATATATATATATATATATGCAAATACATATATATATATATATATGCAAATACATATATAGAGAGATACATAAAGTGCTAAACAGAATTTAATTTTACATATTTAGGCTTAAGTCTCCCATAGTCTCATTTATCACTGCTGTCAGAAGAACAGTCTGATTTTTAAAATATAATAACCCCTACATGAACAATTTAAGACTTAGCTATAAGCGCAGTTAACCATTACAGATTGAAATAAAATTTTTCAAAATTTAGTTGGTGTCATGGATAATATGGCTTCTGTGTTTGGTCTTTAGAACGCAAAGTTTAGAAATGCAGAGGATGGCAGCAAGGATCCAGGAAGGAATATATTAGTAGTAGCACATCATTTGCTTAACATTTTTAAAATCTCTTTTTACTTAATGAGTGTCCTAAAAGTTTAAGTATTCTATTGTTTAGAAAAAGTTGAAAGGCCGGCATTTCTAGTTTCTGCTTTTTAAAATATAACTACTTGGATTTCTTCTTTTAAAAAGAAAAAAAATATTCTATATACTATTATTGACAGCATGAGATTATGACCCTCACCGATATATTATGTCCACTGATTTCACCATGCAGTCTTAATGAGCAGCATACCCCACTCTCCCCAATAGGTTTCATCAAGTTTTAATCATTTGGGTGCTTTCACTGTTACCCTCTTTACTGAAATGTGTGCATTTTCCAGGAAGATACATAAAATCTAAGTTGCCTAGGTATGATTCTAGCATTTCTCCACTCACCTAGGGGTGGACACTGTCATAAAACTAAATTGGGAGGAAAAGGCAGTTAAACATGGTGGCGTGGTCAGTCCTCAGTACACAAACAAGAATGAAGCACCTGGCCTTAAAAACTCCTGAATGGAAATCAATCACAAAAAACGGTGATCCAAAGAAAGAATAAAGAATAAAACTCTTACTCATTAAAGTCTTCCCTGCAGGAATCATCAGCACTTGAAGCTCCTTTAGGCACAGGAACATGTGAAGTTTGCATATTTCCCTCACATGCAGCCTAGGATTTAATTAAACCTTTAATTAATTTAGCTAATTGTGGATAATTGACTAAATTCAGAATGCTGATTTGAGCAAATTACATTTAAATTATGTTTAATTTTTTTACTACAATTTGGATTAACCTTAGAAATAAAATATCAGGAGTATAATTTGTGAGTACCAAGATGAAGCTACAAGTAAATGATTACTAATAAATGTTGTTTAAATGCATACTATGTAACAGTCAGCAGTGTCCAAAGAATTCAGGGGTAGCCACATATTTAAAGATTTAAAATAAGGTTACTGTGACAAAAAGTGTGACTGAAATATTGAGGCAGAAGGCTGAATAGGCAGACAGAAACTAGGCAATCTATGACAGCCAATCATATGACACAATTTTCCCCATATACACCCACCCACCAATGCATGTGACCAGTGTCTTTATGCCCTGGTACCTGTGCAACAAGTAGTGCCTCTTTAAGTTGACCTCTTGCCATAAAAAAGGTGACTAGTTTTTTCACATCACCAATGGCTATGCAGTATGGAATAACATCATCCTTATCTTCCTGGATTAACTGGTCAGCTCTCCTAATAAAATAAGTATTTTTTTACCAGATTACATTAAACTGAAACTTTAAGGTTTTCAGTTGTACTGATATTTTCTGAACGTATATCTACAATTTGCAGCAGATTTCAGAAAGCTCTTTGGCATGTCATTTAAAAAAAAAGACAGGCTTTACAATAAAATTACATACTGAAGACAAAAGTTACATAAAATGATAAATACTGTAGGTATACTTTTGCTCTTAGTGCCCTTAGAACACTACATATTTTCAAGTATTAAAAGCCCCAGACATTTCAAGTCTTGAAATCAATGTAGCTTATCTACTGAAATGGGCAATGTATTTGTCAGAAAATACATTTAAAGCAGATGTACACATACATATGTATGGAATTATCTACTCTCAATTGGGTTAATCAAATTATACCAGTGTCTATATTGTTAAAGGCATAAAATTTAAATGTTGCAATGATACTCATAATGAATACAGATTGTCTAAGCTGAATTACCTTAGAAATCAATAAAAAGGATAATAATGCAAATATAAATATTGGTAATAAGATATAAAATATTTTAAATATCCCATGCAAGAAAGTTTAAAGTAAACTAGTATCATAGATATGTGGCTTTGGAGACTGCAATGTTTATACGAACCTGATCCTGCATTTCTGTCACTGACCCTCTGTACTCCCATCATGTGGGTCTTTTTCTCATATCTAAACCCGGGCCATTTTCTCAGTGACTAGTCTAATTAATTCTATCCTTAAAACTTAACTTCAGTTTTATTTCTTAAAATCTAGAATATTTAATTTATGCTGGTGTGTGAGCTGGAGTTCAATTTTTAATCTTTAGATAGGTATAGCATTTATTTTTTACATTTATTTAGCTCCTAGTCACAGTCTCCAATTCAGAGTCACAGGGTATGCCCCAAGTGCCCTGTATTTCCTGTGTGATCCTGATGTCCTTGTTACTGCAGATTAGAAACAGGTTGTTTAAAAACAATATTGTATATTTCTGGAGTGACTGCCAATCTCTCTGAACAACCTATCCATTTTAAACCCAAGACTTATGGAGTTCATTTTATGACTACCATGTAGACTAAGGAACAGAAAAATAAGCTATTGGCTAACTTGTTGGCTCAATGATAAATAAGTTGCCTGTGTGCCCACTGGCATGCTCTCCTGCCTCCCTGTGCCCCACTTAACCTATTTTACTCTTGCCACATTGTTCTTCTTTCTGCCCCAGCAGCTCTTAGTAAGGTCAAGAATCTCTCCCTCATTGCTCAAACTTCTTCAGTCACATAATCAAGATTACCTTTCTGACACTGCTGTTTAAATCACAAAGAAATCCCAATCTCAAAATGCCTAAGGGGGACTGCTTACCTTATGTCCCACTTGATTTAATACCCTTCTAAGGGTTTTATTTATTTATTTGTTTTTGGTTATTTATTTTGTTTTAAAACACCAGTGAACAGCAACAGCTTTTAATTTTTCAAACCTAAGACCTAGAAATTATTTATGACATGTTCTTCTGGTCAAATCTGTTAATTTTAACTGCTAAATATGTCAAGTCTGCCCACCTTTCTTTCTGTCTCCCACTACCACGTGATGCCCCCACACTCACCTTGTCCTGACTGGGTTATCCCTCCGCTATCTAGCTGGGCCCCACGTATCTGCTACCAATGTCTTTAAGCAGTTCTTAACCCTTCAGTTTGCATGAACTTCCAAAATGAGCATTGGGCCAGGTCACCTTCTGCCCTGTTGAAAACCACTTATTGTCTTCTATCGGTCTTAAGATTAAGGAAAAGCAAAAAACTTAACATGCTTAATAAGCCCTAAAACATTTAGCTCCTCCTACTTTTCCATCTTCACTTGGCCCCTACTCACAGTCTTCCACACCAGTATGTCTGCCTCTGTCAGTACCCTCAATCTGTTCCCTTGGCCTACAATACTTTTTCTAGCCTCGTTGCCTGGTCATCTCTTCCATATTCTCAATAGCTCAGTTCAAATCTACTTTGGGTTTCCTCTTTTACCACATATCTAAGGTTAACCACATATACCACAAAAAGCAATATCAGATGTAGTAGTATGTTGATATTGCAATCTTCTAGAGAACTGTACCAACAATCATACAAAATATCAAATAATATTTACTTTGGTTCTACAAATTATTAACATGAATGACTATATCTTGATCTTAATAGCATTCAATAAATTTTTTGCTCAAATTTAAACAATGTGTTATATAAAAAGTACCTGCCACTAACATGATATGAAGGAGTCAACAGAAGCAGTTACAGTCACAGATGTGTTGTGAGGGGACAGAAATTTAGAAATATCTAACAGGGTGAAAACTAGAACCCATCTGTTGTGTAACTTACTGATGGAAAAACAGGTTCAAGGTAACTGTTTACTTCCCCATGAGTAAGAATAAATCATGCATAGCTTTTGACTGAGTCTTATTTGTGTATGTAAGTAGCAATTTATTTCTTTCCCTAAATCATGTCCTATAAAGGAAATTTCACATTTTTCTTTTTTAATATTAGAAAAAGCTAATTGCTCCTAATTAATCATTAGAAAGTACTTCACTGGCCTTAGCATAGTGACTGGTACAAGAGTAAGTATAAAACAATTGATGTTGAGCTAACAGAATAGAATAAAATAGAGAAGAGTTGCATGTTTTGAGTTGTGCAAACAATATGTTGCAATCTTAAACCGTGGTACCCGTGAATGTAAACTTGTTATGGAAATAGTCTAAGTCTCTATCAAGTACTTTATTACTTAATATGGAATAAGACCAGATTAGGGAAGAGTAGGCTCTTAATCCAGTATGGTTGGTACTGTCTAACAAAAGGAAAGTTAGGTACAGAGACATATAGAAGATTATGCTACGTGAAGATGAGTCAGAGACTAGAGCTGATGTGTCCATAAACCACAAGATACCAAAGATTGCTGGCCACTACCAGATGCATAAAACTGATTTTTCCTTAGAGCCTCCACTATGGAATCAATTCTGACCATATACAGATTTTGGGCTTTAGACCCTAGAATTGTCAGAGAATAAACTTCTTTTATTGTAAGAGGTCCAGTTTGTGGTAATTTAGGAAACTAAATTACCTTAGGAAACTAGTGCATCTGAGGAAAAAATATTCTTATTGCATTCTAAACAAGGACATTTAGTAAAGTTTCCCCTATGGCCAGAGCATGTTTTAAAATCAGCAGAACCTCAATTACACCTAAGAATAGAAAATGACAAATGTTAGTGTCTTCAGAAAAAATATAGCGTTCTACATATTTTTGATAACCTTCTGAAAATTCCTCCTGCTATATTTTAATTGCAATACACTAATCAGTCTGTTTGCTGATTTGTCTACTCTCATTGAAATGGTGAAATTTCCTCTGTGCTTTATTCATGAGAAGTCAAAACAAATAATAAGAATATCAAAATAATCTTAGCCAATTTAATTACTGAATCAAGAAATAAAAAGTTCATTTATTATTATTAAGACACCATAAGACCAAGAACCAGAGGAACCACTATGAAATGTATATGCTGCTTTATACTATGACATAATTTTTAAACATCTATTTAGACAGGCAGTCCAGCTTACCTCTGCATTAATTTCTTCCAATATTTCACTGAGACCCCTGGTGCAACTGAAAGGGCTTTGTCCCACTAGAAAAAAAGGCAACAAGAACAAAAACAGATCTATTTTGATTCCATTGTGTATTTCTTAACAGATGTTTAAAAAATGAATTCAATATTTATCATACAGACATTTTAGAGTGCTTAGATTTCCTAAAATATTTTAATATTTCAATTATTGCATCTCAAAAGAATATATAAATATAATATGACATAAAATATATAAGATGCTATTATTCAGCAAGAAAACCTAATCTCAAACAGAAAAAAAGGAAGAGAGAAAGGTAGCAATGGATGGCAAAGAGGATGAGAGGGTGGAGTTGAAAGGAAGTGTAACCAGCATATGCAGTTTGAAAATACTGCAACTTCTAACTCAGGAGAATTATGTTTCAGATAATTAACACTGAATATTTTCATCATTACTTCTAACTCAGGAGAATTATGTTTCGGATAATTAACACTGAATATTTTCATCATTTGTTATAGTAAGCTGGTACAATATTATTTCTGTTTCTATTCTTTGCCTACTCATTTTTATAAATTTTGTTATTCTTCTTCCTTTAAAATTAGTAAATACTTATATTTGAAAAATTAGGCTGTTATTTAAAAAGCTCAATATTCAATCAAGGCTGATTTTTATTGAAAAGAAATTGTGCCAAATTTAAGGCTAGAAGAGAACTGAGGAGAAAATATTCTGAAATATTACAAAATGAATCAGAACTTCATTTTAATTAAGGCTCTCCAAAACACTAGGGTTCTGCTACAATTAAAGAGAGAAAATTGTTTGAAATAGATCACTTTTAAAACTTCATTCTTACAATCACACAAAAAGCATCTTTAAAGACATTTTTAGAGAAAACATGTCTTTATGACAGTAGGAAAAATGGAAGAAAGAATATGAAATATAAACTACCTGAATTCTCTAAGCACTTTCAATAAGTCTACTATCTTGTGGAAAGATGAAATATTTTCCTAACCCCACAGTATTATGCTGCTTGAACAGAAACTATTCATAGGGAAGTGATTATGAAAAATCTCAAGCACACCTGCATTCCTAAAGATTACAAGTACAGTTTTATGAATCATAAACTTCACCAAGAACCTCTACAACAATAAAAAAGGGGTTAGGGGCATAGGTTAGTGTGTCTATTACGAAGGCTTACAAGTCCAGTGACAGAGGTAGTACAAGATGGCTGCTCAACAATCCACAACATTAAAACACATGAGACTTTTGGGGGACACTCCAGATCCTAACCACAACAGCGTGCTTGCATAGTATGCACAATGCTCGGGATCTGATTCCCCAACACCATATAAAAATTAGATGAGAACGGTGGCACATCCTTGTTATCCTAGCACTGGAAAAGCAGAGGCAGGAGGATTGCTGTGAGTTTGAAGCCAGCTTGAGCTACAGTAAATTCAGCAGCATCCTGCTCTACAGATAGAAACCCTGCTACAAAACAAATATATAAATAAAATAATAAAAATGAGTTTCATAAAAAGATACCTAACTAAGTGTTTGAGATAGTTTAAATTATATATACTGAAACATAAAATTAGGAAAGGTAAAGAATGGCACTGTCTATACAAAATTTATTTATTCACTTCTGAGTTTTTACACATTTTCTTTCCTGTAACACTCTGACAAAATGTTAACTTTTAAGCCACATTTTTATTGCTTCCTAAATAAAAATAAACACTTCTCCTAAATTAAATATTTTATAATTTACAAAGCCTTTTCGATAACATTTGGAAATAGCATGCTTTAAATTTTAGGTCAAACAATAATTCACTGTTTCAGTATGTGGTAAAGTAAAAACATGATGTTATATTTAATTTTGATATATTTTAATATAACTATGTTGTTTAATTTTACATAATATTATATACAAGTATTCTTCACATCATTCTTTTTACTAACAAAATTAACTAACCTAGTAGTATTCAAAATAAACTATTAAATGTCTCTCTGACATTTTACTTTTTGGTTGGGTGTGGTAGGGAGGTGGAGAATTTTTGTTGAGCTAAGATACATTTGTAGAAAAAGGAAAAGCCCAGTGAATTTTTACAAACTATATATGAAGCTGCTACCTGAACTATAATAGCACAGATTTACTTCAGCCTGTTTTGAAGAATCTTTTTCACAAATAACAAATCAGGCTGTGCTTTATGAGTATGATTCACCAGGTGATATCTACTGACAATTTCTCTTCTGGCCAGTGTGGAAGTAGTTATGTTAAGTAGTATTAGCAAAGGTATATTCCACTGCATGCAAGTTAGCTATCTGACAGTGGATCTTGAATCAGGATTCATGAGAACAATAAGAACTAAGAAGAACATAAACTGCTGAACTTAATTCTGAGAGTTTATGATTGTGTAGGTCTGGCATGAAGCATGCATGCTCACAACTAAGTGGTGCCGATGCTACTGGCTTGGCCAGCTCACATTGGTGGTATGGCCCTGGAGCACACACCCCGGCATCAGAGCGGCAGAGATCCAAGGAGACCAGAAAAAGCAAAGGCTTCACATTTTCATACTGAGATTTAAATTTATTTTTAATACGTACTATGCTAAACTCATTAATTTTATTTTAGTAGCACATTACCTCTCCAAGTTCAACCATTAGTTCACAGTATCTCTGAATGTGTCCTAATCTCAAGTGTATTTCAGCAGCTTCTTTCAATCTTTCCTCTTTAGTAGGTACACCAATACCACCACCGAATTTAGACATCTTGACTGTTGTTAGTTCTTGGGCTTCAGACTGGTTAAACAAAATTTAAAAATTTGTTGTATCAGAGTTGGATATCGTAAAAGCATTTATCACTGGAAATTAAATATTAAAAACAATACTTAACTCTTTATAAATATATCTTTAAACATAATGTTTTGGTGTATGTATGGGAGAAAAGAAGCTACAATCCTGTGTCCTTACCATTCTCTATATGTTGTGGTTCTATACAAGTCCAGAGCCCAAAAGGTAGTGATAAAGTAACACATGAGAGATAAAACAAAAAAGCAAATAAATGTCTCTAACGAAAATGAAAAAACAAACAAAAAACAACACTGGCTCACTTTGGTTCCTACACTCTAAGCAGGTTTTTCAGTTATAATTGTTAGGTATTCTGTTTGTGACTTAAGAAGTGTGTCTTCTTCATGAATAACTGTTCCTGATGACAAATCATATCCATACTAATGGCAAAATTCTTTTCATCTTCCAACAGCTGTCACTGAGAAAAAACATTTTATATATATATATTACATTACATTATATATATATATATATATATATATATATACATATATATATATATATTTCTTCCTTCTAGTATTAACAGATTGTGTTGTTCATACCAGATATAGCCCTTTTAAAAAAGTAACTAATAATTCTGAATTTAAATTTATTAAAAGCCATAATATGATCAAGGTTTTTTTTTTTTTTTTTTTTGAGAAAAGGTCTTGCTCTGTAACCCAGGCTGGTCCTGAATTCACTAAGTATCCCAAGCTGGCTTTAGACTCAAGGCAATTCTCCTGCCTTAGCCTCCTGAGTGCTGGGATTACAAGCATGCACTACCACGCCCAAATTTATGTGCTGCTGGGGAATTGAACTCAGGACCTTATGCTTGCCAGCTATGCCATTCCTCTAGTCCATACGGTCAGTTTTTTTTTTAAATAATCATATCCCTATATATAGCCTTTCATTTCTCTAGGAGTAAAATAAAAAGAGTCCACATATAATAATAATATTTTAACAGAGTACATGTGACCTTTGAAAAACCTATGCAAACCATGGCCACTTAAATCTGCTCTCAAATAATTCACATTGCCATAATAAGTTTTAAGAAGATTTATCTCCTTTGAGTTCCTTTCCTTTACACTACAGATACAATTCTATCTGTGTAGCAATCATAATTTTCCAGATAACGGTGAAAAGGGAAAAGTTTGAGTACAACATATCTGCGGGCTTTACTCACTGTTCTAAATTTAGTTAGATGCTTCAAGTGCATGATTCCTTTGCGGTAGTTCTGAGGAAGCAAGCTATCATCTTGCCCTTCTATCACAGAAACCAGGTTCCACAAATTGTCACTGCCACCTGGAGGCTGAAAGTCGATACAAAATAATCAAAGGCATAATAGTGATGCATTTTGTATCTTCACGCATATTTCAGTGCAGACTTCATCTCATTTTTTCTTTCTGGACTTACACATACTTTACTGTAGAAATTATTTAAAGGTGACTCAATGGGGATGCTAAACATAAATATGTTACAGTTTAATGACAATAGCTGTAACAATTTTGTCTGATTAAAGAAAAATGTTCACATTTAATTCCTGTGATACTTACTGATAAACACTGTGAAAACCACCTTAGTTTTTGCACGCGAGAATTCCCACCAGCTAGTTTTTCTATGTCTTGTTTGATATCTTTTGCAATTTTACCACACAACAGCGGGGGAGCGCCTTGCTCTACAGCATAATCTGAAGAGGAGACATGACTCAATGAGTGAACAGTTTTTATAAAGTATTCTTTAAAAGTAAAATCTAGTGCATGCATTTTTTTTAATACCAGTGTTCCCAATAATTTCTTCCCAAGATCTGTCTGCCAGAATATTCATTTGTAGAAGAGTGATTAGCGGTGTTAGTGACCAGAGTCTCACTGTGGAATCTCGGGAGCAAGAGGCCATGGTGAAAGGGCGATTTGGATGGCACGTTAAACCT
Organism: Ctenodactylus gundi; assembly: GCA_004027205.1. Lineage (NCBI taxonomy): Eukaryota > Metazoa > Chordata > Mammalia > Rodentia > Ctenodactylidae > Ctenodactylus > Ctenodactylus gundi. The sequence goes on along the minus strand of PVKB01003398.1, from coordinate 35,272 downwards.
GGGGAAAAGAATAAGTCATTTTAACTAAAATAAGCATTGGAATTTTTTGTGTTAATTTTTAATTATTTATTTAGATATAGTTCATAAAGCTTCTACAGAATTATTGTTATAAAAATCTGAACATTCTAAAGGTCCTCAGAGTTAAATTTCTATTTGTATTTAATAAATAACTTGGCTGGTAAGAATATAAAGTTGTTTAGTATATTATGGAACTATAAATATAAATTTGAATAATCATTAGAAAGCAAGTGGTTGGTGCTAGGCAAATGTACTCAAATTCATTTTCATTTAGTTTAGCATCAAGTACACTTGCGGAGAAAAACATCAAGATACTAACAATCATCTTCTGATAATTTACGATGACTTTTTCAATTATTTTTGTGTATTCTGATGTTTTAACAAAACAATAATTTTTTATTTTTTAAAGAGAAAAAATTTAATCCAGAATAAAATAAAGAAGTTTTTTTTTAAATTTAAAACAGTATTGTACTGGGCATGGTAACACATGCCTATCATGCCAACACTTCTGAGGCTGAGGAAGGAGGATAACAAGGTCATGTCCTGCCTCAGCAATACAGCAATACTTTTCTCTAAATAAATAAGTAAGAACTGGAGATGTATGTGAGTGTGAAGGTCCTGGGTTCAATCTCTAATACCACAGACAGAAAGTACTGTAGATGTCATAAATAATTAGTGTAACATATTAAAAAAAACCAAATACACAAAAAACAACCCTTTACCATATACATCTGCTCCATGATCATACACAGTATCCAAACAAGTTCCTTCCCGGGTGTCCCACACTTTTATGGTATAGTCCCAGCTGCCAGATATGAGAAGGTACGGAATCTCCGTGTTCCACATCAATCCCCTCACCGGGGCGGTGTGTCCACTGAGAACATTTATGCAAGCATCTTGTGTGTAATCCCAGATTCGAACAGAGCTGAAAAGAGAATATTATATAATTGAGGTTATGATTTATGCAAATCAATATATTCATAATGAAGTACAGTGATATTTCCTAGCATACTAAAAGCTCTTTATATTTCAAGGCATATTATTATCTCTCCTTTACAGCAGGTGGAAATGACTATATTAACTATGTTAGATATATCCTATTCCAATATATTACTTTCCTGAATTTTACTGGTCATTTACTACAGGTAGTAAATACACCATTTCAGATTTTAAATATGAACAAAACTGCTTTCTTAAAGTAAAATATCCAGGATATATGTAATCTAAGAGAAACATAAAATAATAATTTAAGAACATTCAAAATATTTGTACAGCATGAAAATATAAATTATTTAAAATAATTTATGTTTATGCTTTATCAATATAATAAAGCAGTTTATTATCATGCTGCCATAGACAAGAATATATTAAAGTAATTTGCATCAATATAATTTAACGTTATTACAGGGGTCACTAGCATAGGTGTCCTTTTATGACATAGTTATTTAGGCACTGAAATTAGTTAGGAACTGAAGTCACAATATATATGCTTTCGGCTTAATAAGAGAAAGAATTTAATTGTGCCATTGTATAAGAAAACTACTGAGTTTCCCAGGCTAACACATACTATGAGCTCTGCTGTAAGCACTATTGGTAATTAACAGTTTCTTTACACTTTTTTTTTTATCGAAAGGTGCTATAAAACAGAGATTTATACCCCTAACAGTGATTACTATGCTACTAAAATAAGATCAGTAAGGCCTAAATTTTTTCAGTACTATAAATTAGTAAAATGCTTACTGGTATTATTCTGAAAATATCCACTGGATGACAATTGAATAGTATATCTTTTTCATGTTAATTTAGATGCTGAAGGCTATGTTGAGAGACTATAACTTCGAAAATAAAGCATATTCACTTTCACACAATCAACATATCGGAAGAAACACCACAAGTGAAAACACAATCTCCTAATTATTTCGCTTATTAAATTTGGATTTGTGCCAGAAATTATAGGTCAAACTAGTTATCCAGTTTTAAACCTGTTATTACCATTCAAGATGACTTTTAAAGAATTTTTGTTGCCTAAATTTTCTCCATCTTCAGTGTGTCTAAACCCATCACACTAAATAATGTGTGTTTAAAAATATATGTTTTTAAATACACAGTATAGACAGGATATATCAGGAATTCTCAAATGAAAAAAGCTAAGTCATCCTCACCTAAATAAAATTCCCTACCAGCTTTTATTTTATTGGTGAGAGTACAGTTGTCCTCCATGTTAAAATTATTAAAACAAAATTTTCTCTACATTTTGTATTTTATTAGATCTTCCTTTATCTATATATCCTTTTTAAATTTTTGTTAACGTTCTTGCTAATAAGACAACTAAGCATTCACAGCAAACAAAATAAATAAAAAATAAACATCATAAATATAATGATAATACTAGAATGGCAGAGTTTAAGTTTTGATTCAATTCAATTTTAGTTACTTGTTTAGCTACTTGATCATATAAATATGTGCACACCTGGGAAAATTCAAGTTTATGGTTTTAATTACAAGAAAATTAGAATCCAAAAATACTGCAAAGGACTAGCAAATTAGAATTCAAAAATACATACCCATCATCAGAGCCGCTGCAAAGAACCCCCTCCCTCAGAGGCGACCACTTCACGTGAAACACTTTTGCTGTATGTCCGCTAAATACCTTCAGTGGCTGATCAGAGCTGGTAGCTACATAATAAACACGGACGTTTTTGTCTTCACAGCCAGTGGCTATCATGTCTCTGAAATGTCATCAATCAAAATATGATAATTTTTTACATACCTCTAATACATTTTTAAGTTTCTACAGACCTTTTTGCTTCCTTAGAGAAGTTAGACTAAACATTTACATGTATAAGGCACGTATAATTACACTATTGCTAACCTCAAGTTCAGCACAGGAAGAGCTTCATTCTCCGTGTTGCCATTTCATTGGCTCTTTTATTTTTCTTAGAAAAGAGGTATTAATATTTTTTGCAAGTCCTTTTTCATAATGTCCAGATTCATAACATCTTGGCGATTTCTCAAGCTTTATATTTTACAATGCTAAATACTAAGGGCAGCTCACATGAAATCCGGCTAGTTCAAGAAACTGCATGCCAGTGTGTGTGCACAGAAGGACCCAGGGAGAGAGGCCTGGGATGAGCTTAACATGGCAGGGACACCGCTGTGTGGCCTATTAAGGGATTGCATTTTGGGGCTGAAGGACAGCTCAGTGATTAGAGCAGCTGCCTAGGAATTTGGTGAGCTCTACTCCACCACACTTAACAGCTACAACTGGAGGTGCACATCGGTAATCTCCGCATTTGGGAGGCTGAGGCAGGAGGATTGCTGTTGAATTCTAGGCCAGCCTGGGCTACAGAATGAGCTTGGGACACCAACTAGGACTACAGAGTAAAAGCTGTCTTAACATTTTGGAAAGTTCACATTTTATCGTATGAAAAATGAGAACTTATTGAAAGATGTCAGCAGCAGAAAGATACACTCAGAAATGTATTTATTTATTTAATTTATTTAGTTTAGTTTAGTTCCATTTAGTTTTGAAACCGTTTCATTCGGTAGCCCAGGCTGGTCCTGAATTCACTGTGTGTCACCCAGGCTGGCCTGGAATTCCAGGCAGCTCTGTCTCAGCTTCAGGAGTGCTGGGATTACAGGCGTGTGCCACCACACTCAGCTATCACATGGTCTGGGGAGATGGAGCCCCAGCTACACCCCAGGTCCAGAACAGTGTTTTAAATTGATACTTAGCAAGTTGTCCCAATAAAGATCTCTGCTGAATCCAGAGAAGGGGCATCAAGATGTGGCCACTGCAGCCCATTCTAGGGTGGGCAGCTGAACTAAGGAGTGGTGACCTGAGTGGTGAAGTGAAGAAGTGATTCAGATGTAGAATATTAAATATGTTAAATCTTGCATGGTTTACCTGATTTGGGAAACCCAGAATACAGGCATTTTACAAAGCCACATGAGTATGACAGTGGGAATTATGGGGGGAAGAGACTGTAATGTTCATGTGACACATATGTGCACAAAATACTCAAGTTCACTATAAACAATATGTATTGCATATATATATATATATATATATATATATATATATATATATATATATAAATGGGCAGAAAAAAAATAAAAATATTCACTCAGACTGCAAAATAGAGAAGGTAGGGAAAGAAAAAGTGATAATAAAGTGTATGAATTCTGAAATTGAAGTAGAAGTCTTTTGAGAGAATTCAGAAACAGGCAAGCTAAACCCAATTATTATTGGCTTAGTGATGAGAGGAATGTTTCAAAAAATTTTAGACAGAAAGTATAGTAGGCATAGGGAGCTGACTGGAAATAGAAATTCAAAGAAAGTAAAAATAAAAGGCCAAAAATTCTGGCATTGAGTTTTTGTTATTAGCTATTATTGGTCCTTGAGATAGGAAACAATGAGGAATACGCAGGTCATACCTCAGTTCATGCATAAGTTAACATATTAAAATTCTTTTACGATTATAGGAATGACTACATTTTGCATAATACATGATTTGGTTCAGAACACAAATATAGTTTTAGTATTTACTTACATATTTACCACATGTACAGTAGAAAATAACTAATGTTTCTGACAATATCTGTACAAAGATTGATTTTGTAAATATCTTAAGAAAGGGAGGCTTGGCCGCCGGAGGAATGGCTCAGCAGCTAAACTGCTAGCTCAGCAAATGCTAAGTCAAGCGCTAAGTACCCAAGTTCAATTCCTCAGCACCACATAAGCTGGGTGTGGTAGCACATGCCTGTAATCTCAGCACTCCTGAGGCTGAGACAGGAGGATTCCTGTGAGTCCAAGGCCAGCTTGAGCTACATAGTGAATTCAGGACCAGTGTGGACTACAGAGTGAGACTGTCTCAAAAACAAAAACAGAAAGAGTTTGAAACATAAAATTCTTGGAAACACAGTGAGCTAACAGTCCAATTTTAGTGGATTTACTTGGATTTAATTTTAAACCTAGGCAGATTTTTTTTTTTACATGATAAACACTCAACTCTCAAGCAAAGCTGACCTTTCAAAACCATCCACTTAAGTTCTACATCTTGGGAAATCATCCACTGAAGAGGCTTGGCCTGAGTCAAGGGACAATGAAAAACCACATCACTGTATACAACAGACAGAAAAGAATTAGAGAAGAGGCCAGTTGTCTATAGATGAGATACACAGAATGGGCTTCCTTCGATTATTCATTAGTTGGCAGTATGCTATTTAACAAAGATGTTATAAGAGCAGAAAGTCAGTATTCTAATCATATTACAACTTCACAGATCAGGGACGGTGGCACAAGGCTGTAGTGTAATCCCAGCACATTTAGAGGCTCAAGCAGAGAGAGCTTAAGTTCAAGCCCAATGTGAGCGACTTAAAGACTCACCTTAAAAAAAAATTAGAAAGAGCTGATGTTGTACAAAGGCCCGGGGTTAAATCTACTATTGTAAGAGAAAACAAACACAAAACACTTCACGGAATAAAAATCATGCTCAAATAATGAGCAATTTCAAGGATCTTTTTCATTTCCTATGTAAGGAGATTATCATCTAAAGACACTGATGAGTACAACACTTACACACTGTGAATAGCACTTAACTTACAGTTCTTTCAAATTCTTGACATGCAATTATCACTTATTTCTGAAAAAAAAAAAACACTTACTTGTTATTTTGGCTCCAATCACAACCAAACACTGCAGCTGGATGTTTGTATTTGTGTAGGACTTTTCCATCAATTGTTCGAATAATACTGAAATTAATACATTATAGGAAAACAACATTCAAAATACACTATTCAAGGGAACAAAGTTAGAATTTTAAGTTTCAAAATTACATTTTTGGATAGAGGTCTTATTTGTAATTATAAGGAACACTTAAAGTACCATATAAATACTATTACAATCATGAGCATATTTGCACCTATTATTAGAAACTATATCAAAGTAGAGGTGCTACATTTTGTGCATAAACTATTATGTAACATTTATTTGAGAAGAAATGTTGTTTAATACATTCAAAATATAATGAATAACTAGCATAGGCATTAGATTTTCAGCTTTGAAATGAAATGGTTTAAAAATGTATAGTATGCATTCATTTATAATGTCTGTATGTGCCACTACTCAAAGACCAACATTTTTTATGGTATATTTTTTCAATACACTAACTAGAAAATCAGAGAACATACCCAACTCCTGTTACCAATAAAAGACCATATATAATTTAATGGCTAAAGTAAAAAAAGAAAATCTAGTACCATGTTATACTGCTACCACAATTCAATGGCTATTGATTCTATTAGAAAGTGTGAGTGTTATTTTTATAAATGAATTTATTACATGTTCTAAATTTTTTAGAAAAGGTCCATCAAGACTTTTGAGGTTTCTGGGAAGTGGTAGTGACCAGTGCTTCAAATCTGTAGTCAATGAGGATGGGGTTTATCAGATAAATAATGTTAGGGAAATGCACAGCAAAACTGATTGTGTATCGCTGAGTCAAAAATATTCTTAGATATGTTTTTTATAATTTAGTATGTACAAATATGTAAACAGTTCCTATTAAGGAAAAAATCACTAATGTCATTTCTGAAAATTTTAACTCTAAGTAAAAGATTTTCAGTTTCCATATTTATTATCTTTTTGACTGAAATAAAAAGTGAAGATGGGAAAACTGGAGTACAGCAAAATCTAACAAAAAACAAAATTCTATATTCTAAAACAGTAAGAGTGTTTATATCTGCCAAAGTTTACTATGCTCAGGGCCAAATAGTAGCATCATTTATTTTAAAAGTATTTAAAATTAATGCAAGTCTTTCCTTTTTCCTAGCACTCATTATAATTATACAATCGCATTATTTCCCCCATTTTAATGATACATGTAAGTGCAAAATTTAAAGTTTACATTGATCTTAAGCATTTTGTGCACATACATATTTTGGCAAGGTGACACGACCTTCCACTCTCTCCTGTCGACTCTCCCCCTCCCCCTTCCTTTTCCCATTATTTTTCACTTTAAGTTTCTGGGATAATTGTGATCTGGGTTTCTCATATCAGAGAAAACATTCAATATTTCACCTTCTGTTTCTGGCTCACTTCACTAAGCATGATGGTCTCAAGTTTCCTCCATTTGCCTACAAAATCATCCAACTTATCTGACTTTACAGATGCGTAGTATTCCATTCCAATTACATTATTTTTGAAGCACAGGATGTATGTATGAGGTCCACTCTTACAAAAAAATACTTCCTACTTACATTTTCATATTTCTCCCTGCAAATCCTATTATAAATAGAATCTACACAATTGTGAATAAGTTTCCAGAGCACTTGAATTCTGTCTAAAACTGAAGTAATATCCCCCTCAAATGTCCTTAAGTTTCTTTGAAGCAATTCATATTTTCACTTGTAATTCATGTAGTGTTCACACTTACAAGGCAATGATTAGTTCATTTTGTAAACGTAAACGCAATGGAATTATTACTGATGTAGAAATATAGCATGTGCCTGCATAGGTTTGAGCTTTATAAATAATATCTATGATAGTTGGGATAGCTGCACAAATAAAATGGATTCACAACTGGAATTATCAAATTTGTTCTTTATAAACAGGATAATTTCAAATTATACACAATACTTACCAGAAACCATCACCACTGCACGTTGCTATTCTTTTGGAATCTTTATGACTCCAGGAAATGCAGAATATTCCAATTTTTCCATGCTTCAAAAAATGCAAAATACCTATCAATAAAAAATAATTCACCCCTTTTTTCTCTCATTTATTTACTTCTTCTAAGTATTACTGTTCAGTTAGAAACTCACTGCAGCTGATACAGACACATTATTGTCAATAGCAGAAACTTGAATGTATATACTTTAAGAACTTAAATAAAGCTTTCGCTTTTAAAAAATCCATTGCTTTAAGATAGTACCTGGGAGGTTCTATTTCTTTTTGTTGAACACAAGACAATGAGTCAAAATCTGCCTCTTCAGTCATTCATAAAATTAAGCTGTGCTTGATGCTTTTTCTGGTGAATGCTTGTTTAGAGACAGATAGCTATCTACCTATTTTCAAACCCAGGCTATTACAACTATGGTACAACATATGTAGCAAGCAGTTGTTAAGACTGGTTGTCCTTGTATGTTTCAAAGGTCTATTTTCATTATAAAATTAGAATAGATTTAAGGTTATTCTTATGATAAATCACTGTATTTACCTGTTCGCCTGGATTTTAGGACTAGGGACTGGTCAAGGAGTATAGTTTTGCTAATGTGATGAGAATTTTTCAAACAAGTAATGTGTTACATATGAGAATGCCATTCACCAATGGTGTGATGGGTGAAGAGAGTTTGTAATCAACCTATTTCTAATTTTTAATTAAAAAATCATTTTTAATCACACTTAAATTGTGGCTGCCATTAAGATAAAAATTATAGTGAATGTTAACCTGCATTTTAAGGTTGCTTTGTATGCGCATAGATTTAGCTTCCTCAGGCAACGTTCAGTTGGCTGTTTGTACCTCGTTAGGGATTAAGGACAGTAAATTTATACAAGTGCATACAAAAATGAGACTGATCCCTGTATTTATTCAGTATAAAGGGTGGAGGTCTTCTGTTAGCTTCATTTTTCTTGGCCATAAACCAACACTTATGGCTTTCTAACATCTTTCATTTTCTTTTGTGAAGCACATCTAGCTTAGTAAATTAAAGTGAATATGGTTAATTTTCCCAATTACTAAAACAAGATTAATGCAAGTTTGATACTCGTCTTTACTAGAGAACTGGTTAAGAAAAACATAAATGAACTTAAGATATGACCTTGATAATAAGAGCCTGAGTTGCTACAATCAGCGTGGGACATTAAGAATTGAATGAATTTATCAGGTAAGGATAAACTTTCAATTTTGATCACATTTTATTTTTGTTCATATATTTAGTAAGCTTTAATAGTAATCATTTAAAATTTAAAGATAGTGAGAGATGATCTCAGATCCTAATTATGTTCCCCTGAGTCACAAGGAATATACTGTAATTAGACCAACTATACTGTGAAGCATTAATAAATCCACCAAAATATCATTAATAATTTATCTTCAGGATAAATACATTCTGTGGCAGAACATATAGGGAGAATGTGAGCTTTACGGTTTATCATGCAGTAACAGATATTCAGAACTGAAAGAACTATGAAATCTTAATTATTATTTTGTAACTGAAGAAACAATTTCAAGGTGCTAAGAATGATTCTCCTGATGTCAAGAGACACTACTAAGAGAACCAGGACTACAATTTGAGGCTTCTATGTTTAATCTTCATCTCATTATTTAATATTTGCTTACATTTTGTGGAGAATGAGTTAACACTTTTGACTTTCTATCAACTTGAAGTTGAGTTTTTACATCTTACACTCAGTTTTAGTTCTATAATTCATTTTGTGGCTATCTTCTTGGGTTCTCTACTAATTAAAAGAATGTGCAGGTTATTAATTGATGAACTGAAAAAATGTATAAAATATAAAGTAGTATAAAGATTGTATAATTTAGTAACAATAAACACATCTTACCTCACTAAATCGCTGTATCATTTTGCCCTTTTGAATATCCCAAATAAAAGCACCATTTCGAGATGTTGCCCCAGCAATACAATTTAAACCACCTTAGGAAATAATGTATTAAATATTAAATGATAAGCATTTGTTACAATGTAGATTTTGAAAACGCAAGGGTTGAAATTTTAAATATGACTCCTTACAAGTTTACTTTGTAATAAAAAAATCAAATGTGGGCCTCAAATATGGACTAGCAAAATGTCTTTTTCCATTATAAAACTTCAGCAGTTATCAAAACATGGTCAAATTTGTTTAGCCTATAGCCCTTGTTGAATTTCTTTGGAACAAATCTGATGATTATTATATTACTTTATCAATAAGCACTTCAACATGGTCAGCTAAAAGACATGCATGTTTTTAGTATCAAGACTAGACTATAATACTGTCAAAGGAACTATCAACAGTTTGGCAATATTATATATCCAGTGAAAAGTCATATTTACCTAAATAATAATATTTTGTGGTTAGGAAAGTATTTCTGTAGGTAACTCAGGATTAAAATACAGTCAAAAACATAAAAATGCTTCCGGTTTTTAAGAAATAAAAAAAAAACCTCTGAAAGTACTTCTAAATTAGCAGAAGATCAAGGGCTTAAGTAGATTTTGAAAGACAATGAAAGGATATTCTCTTAATTACAAGACAGAACCAGCTGTCATCTATCAGCTAGAAGTAAGAATAAGAAATTACTTTGCAGTATATTATAAACACTAAAAAGTCCTCATCATATTTATAGTATTTTATTCTGCTGCCATTTTTGAGTTCTTAAATTGTCTCTAAATTTATTAATATTTTATCTTCCTATGGTATCTATTCTAAAATAGATAAAATTATGCAATCATTATATCCTACTCTATTTATATATCCAAATACATTCATTAATCTTTTAGATTTCATCACATTTAACTAAAAATCATGACAAACTAGTAGCAAATGATGACATATTTTAGAATATTTTCATGTTCCTAATTCAAGTTATCAGTGTAGCATAGAATGCTATTATAACTAAAAATAATGGTTATTATATCTGCATTTTTAATTTAAATTTGGGGTTTAAGGAATACACTATTATATGAGGAAGAATATTCAACTAATAGCAGATATAGTGTTGTATCAGTCTACTGCCTGGTCCAGTTCCTGTATTGCTGTTTAGAATAAACACTGTTAAAATGCATATTGCAAAAATTAAAAGCACAGACTTTTGTATGTTCTATAGACTTTTCATCATTGTCAGAAATAAGGGGGTACATAAAGCATTGGTTCGTGACCTTTCTGTGTCATAGACCTATCAGGAAATCAGATCATTATGATGACTATTTGACAGATATAGGCAGATACCTACACACCACTAGAATACCGAAAGATTTCCAAAATAACCTAAACGCTTTGAAGGCCCATAAATTCAAGGTTCAGAATCTTTGTATATGAAAACATAAAACAATAAAGATAAGCAATCTGGATACACATGTGGTTATTACATTAACATATGTCTAGGAGGATAAGTAAGGAAAGCATTATACATATATTTTTAAAGTAAAAACTTCCAGTGTAAAATTGTTATAGAAAAAAAATGTTTAGAGAGAAAGTTTTAGAGGCTTTACAGAACATTTCTTCTTTACAAAAAAGGAGGTATAAAATAACATGTTTTAGACAGTAAAGAAAAAAACAAATTATGGCATAAAATTACTTCAGTATTACAAAAGTGGAATTTATATTTAGGCTTACATCGTTACAATTAAACTGTCAACTGATTGTCATACAATCATACTTACAAAATATGTATTAGGAAAATTCATCCACTATACTTTTTATAAAATAAATTATTATTTTTAAATAAATACGATTCACACAAAAATTTGAGGATAATTTTTGCCCTGTAAAACAAGTTACTACTTTAAAGGCACAGTTAAGCAAATATACCTAAAAGTAGATGAGTGAAGATAATCCAGATTTTGTGTATTTTTTATAACACTATACTGTATTAAACAGTCCAGAAATCAAAGTGCTTTTACACAGTAGTGTTTTCTAAAATTTCACAAAAACTGAAGTAACCTAATGCTGGCAATAATTTGCCTCTGTGATCATTTGGAATGGGTTGACATTTAGAGGAAAAAGATAAAATGAAAATAAAATTTAGGAAAGTCACTTAATTGCGTTGCATTTTTAATAAGTTACTTCTTACCTGGAGCCCATGAAAGGGAGTAAATCACCCCTTCATTGCCTGGGGAAGTATTCACAGCTGTTAATGTGCTTATGTCCCAGACTTTTATAGTGCCGTCAAATGAAGCTGTTGCTAAAAGATTTGGATCATCAGGTTTGAATTTGCAGTCAAAGATAGTTTCCACATGTCCCTAGGAATGCAGTATAGAAAGTCATAGCTACCAAGGAAAATCTATATTATTAATAACTATAATGTATAACTAAATTGACACATACATTATGTTTTTTCAAAATACTAATACCAAATATATAGGTAAACAAAAATTATACTAAATTAGAACCACTGAAGATTAAATATTCTTTGTGATGTTACTGTATTACAGGTTGCACATGTTTTATGTGAAATGCTGGAAAATAGAAGTGTTCTACATTTAATTATTATTTAATTTTGGAATATTTCTTACACATAATCAGACATCTTGAGAACAGGACAAGTTTACATATAAAATTCACTTTCTTCAATATTTACCCTACATGCAGAGCCTGAATGTCATTTTATACAATATTTTTGGCATGCCTGCCAGGTAACTGTAATAGGTTGTAGAATTTTCCCCCTGTGGCATAACATCATCATTTAGTTAAAGATTTCCAGATATTTCTTATTCCTGATTTTAGGATTAAGGATGTTAAATAGAATTTAGTTTATACCAACCTAAATTTTACTCCATCATATTTCTTCAAAAAAGCAATTATATATTCAAAAAGTATCAAAAGTCTTAAGTTTCAATTCATCTCAATTCAATTCAATTTAAAATAGTCTGATGATGATTTTAAACATACAGGATACTAAGATAGACATTTATAAGCAATATTTTCTGTCGGTACAATAGAAGTTCAAGATGAGCTGGGCCTGGAGGTACAGGTCTGTAATCCAAGCTCTCTGGGAACCTGAAGCAAGAGGATTGCAAGTTTTGAGCCCATGCAGGGCAATTTAGCAACTTAGTGAGAATCTGTCTCAAAATCAAAAGTAAAAAGTGGGCTAGGTAGTCAGTATGAAGGCTCTGGAATTGATCCTCAGTACAAAACAAAGATGAAATTGAAAATAGCAGTCTACTAATTATCCCTTCTTTATCATAATGATATAATCTACAAGCATCTCAAAAGTTTTCCAAAAGTAAAAAAAAAAAAAAATTGGCATGACCCCAATTTTAATGAGCCTTGTTTGAAAACTTGTTTTTCTAAGTATATTCTTCAGAACTCAGAATACTTATTCCTGTTGCAGAACGATTTGGGTTACAATCACATGTATGTCAACATACATGCACACACACACACATAGATACACATATGCATCACACATAGACATATAATCTTTAAAGTGGAACTGAATCACTTTCCTATAGATATGTCTATTAAAATCCAGCTTAAATAGCTAGCGTTACACACTGTCTTTTTCCAAATATTGAGGAATGAGAGTCAAATCTCCTACTCCAAGCACAATAAACCATAATATTTTAGGTCTAGGGAGGAAGTTAAAATACAAAGACAGGGATTTCTAGTACTATGCTAATATCATGAGGAAGGATGTGCTTTAACTTTCAATCTATAAAGTCTCTCCATTACAGGAATGTAGGGGAAAGAAAAACATCTCAAGGGTTAGCACAAGACACACTTAAGTGCAAAAAATGATTAGTGAGCCCTAAGAGAAATTTATTAAACAAATAACAGTGTTAATGAATAAAAAGTTTACAGAACTTATGGAGACCCAAAAAAAGCTGGCTGAGGTAAACAAGGCAAAGCACAATATGAAGGAGCATTTTGGTAGAGAAGGAGAAAATCTGAAAAGAAATCGAGCTGAAATTCAGGACATCAATTATTCACTTGAAAGCAGGGGAAGGTGGCTGGAACATTGTGAGGACAGAATTTCAGACTGTGAAGACAAGGTTGACAAATAAATGATGGAATCAGAGACGACTCCAAAACCAGAAGTGAACGGGCAGCTGGAGGCCACAGCTGCTGGGTGACTCCAAGGGAGACCTTACAGCCATTGGTCCCCGGGCTAGAGGTGTTCCTGTTGGTCATTTCCAACTTTAAGAACATACATAAAGCAACAGTCATCTGTATGTGCACTTCTAAATGTTACTTTACTGCTCTGCCTTTAAGTTTTATTTTTGGAAATCTGAAAATTTATATTGCAAAAATTAAATTGCAATATTTATATGTTTTCTTTTTTAACAAGAGGAAAGTAGAAGTAAAAATGAATATTGTCTCCTTTTTCTTAAGTTTTAAATAGGTAAATATTTATGTTGAAGTATAACTTTTTGAATGTACATTAATGAGTTATTTCTTTTTTTGAGACAAGGTCTTGCTCTGTAGTCCAGGCTGGTCCTGAGCTCACTATGAATCCCAGGCTGGCCTTGGACTCACAGCAAACCACCTGCCTCAGCCTCCTGAGTGCTGATTACAGGCATGTGCGACCATGCCCAGCTTATGTGGTGCTGTGGATTTGAACTCGGATACTTAGCATTTGATGTAGCGCTTGCAAGGCAAGCGCTTTAACTTCTGAGCCATTCCTCCAGCCCCAGTAAGGCATTTCTTATCCTAAGAAATTTGGAGTGCTTGGAGATATGATATATATGCATATCAAATCAGAGGGAATTGTTTTCTACTAATACTAGTAACTTCAATTTTGAAGCTGTGTTAAGAGAAAATAAAAGGAATAAAAAGACTCTCCCTTCTTCTGTGTGACAGACATTCTTAAAGTGAGTAAAGCCACTGAAGTACAATTAACATTTTGGTATTTATTGGAACTGTAAATTTAATATAAATTTTAAATAAATCATTTTAATATTAAAGTACACACTAGTTGAAAATTTACTGAATTTAATTTACATGATTTTTCTACTAATATAAATTCTCAGATTTAAATATATTATTCTATTTTCCTGCCTCCCCTTTCATACATTTGTTTGAAAGTAAATAACAAAAATACAGAAAAATTGCAATAGTGGGAAAGAGTATAAATGAAATTAATATTTTTAAATATCTCCAAAAATATTTTAAAATACCTAAACTACGCATGGTTCCAAAACTGTTTTCGCTATTGTTCAATTTTTAAATTTGAGGACAATGAGAAGCCTTAACTAATTAAATCTTATTGACTGTTTCCATCTCTTAAAATGACAACTGATTTTAGGCCTAGATTCCTTTCCAAATATGGCCATAGAAAAGCAATTAACACATAACTTTGTTAAATATCTTGATTTAATTCAAATTTGTGGAATATAGCTAGGCAGAATGGAGGAGGAAGGCAGAATGAAGGAGGGTGACTCTTTAAAATATTATAGTACAAAATATAATATTGCGTTCAACAAAATTTGCGTTCAACAAAATCTGAAGTCGTAGTATGTGCTAGACACGTTATTAGTGGGGCTACAATGCAGGAGAACAAAATGAGACAAGAATGTGAAATATCGAATAAGTTGTTCTGTGTCTCATATAGAGGCTTAGTGATCATATGAACTCAAAGAAACATAATTCATGTAACTATGAAATTATTATAATGATTCAATAACAGATAAATCTTAAAATCACTATTTAACCTTAATTCACCAATGAGATGAAAACAGTAAGGCTTAGAATAGTTTACAAAGATTCATTTGTTTCTAACATCTGAAAGAATATTTTATTTTTCATTTTGTTTCCAATGATGTACTGCCATATATTGTTTGTTTATGTAGTTACTACAGAATTAGGCACTGAACCTAAAGCTTCACAAGTGCCATGCAAGTGCCGTGTCACCGAGCTATATACCCAACCGCTGCTATGAACTTTTCCCCTATTGGGGAAAACCCTCTATCCACTGACAGGCACTTGTCCTATGTCTGTTAGGGACCTGGTAGTGCAGCAGCAGGTGAGCTGTGGTTCACCCCCAACCATTTGAATTACTGGCTGAGTTCTGTGTCATGCATAGTTCCCACTGTTTGAGCATTACAATGAGTTGTATAATTATATATTACAATGTAGTAATATAAGAAATCAGATGTACAACAAATGTAATACACTTGAGCCATCTCAAAACCATCCCCCTCCATCTACGCTATCTGCAGAAACATTGCCTTCCTTGGAGACACTATGGCACAAACTGGTCCTGTGTGCCAAAAATGTTTGATGATTGCTAATATAACACTTCAAAGAAGAAAACAAGAACAAGAAACTGTGTCAAAAACAAAAACCAAGAAAGCAGTAAAAGTTTAATTATACACATTTTAAGAATTTAGTAGTTTTGAAATTATTATATTTTTAAAAGTATTCCAGCCAACTAAGAAAAAGTTTTAATATGTCACTATTTCAAAAATATTTTAAATATTATTATAGAGATAGAAGTAAACATTATGCACAGTAGAAGGGGGAAAATAGACATACCAAATCCCTAAGAAAATCCCATTTCTTGGCTCCGATATCATAAAGTCCCACTCCACCATCCAAGAAACAGCACACAGCATGACCCGGAGGAAGAGAAAATGCTTGACTCTGTGCTGAACGTGGCGGTGGAGCTGCTTCACTTGTTGAAGATGTATAGTGATTTTTGGTTGGAGACTGGATTGAAACTAATAAGAAAGGGGTAAAAAAGCAAGCATTTATGTCAAAGGCTTCTCACTGCAACCAAACCACAAAGCTTAAAGCTTGTTTACTTTTGTCTTTAAACTCAGAATGTGTATCAATTACCCAATACCTGCCTCAGGAAGACTTCAGTAGCATTGTCAAAAATGCAGAAGTATAAAAACAAAATTGAATTTTATTTTGAGGATGTGTATAGAAGTGCAGATGGAGCAAACGCATTAAAATTAGTGTATGAGGATTCACAATCCACTATGACTATTTGGGTATGTTCATCACCTCGTAAATTAAACCACCACATAATTATTTTTAAGAATAATCTCCGTTCAAAATACTGACATACCAGATGTTTCCTCCCTTCCACACATACCTATGTGATTTTCTTTTCATAAAGCAAATAACTTGCTTTGCCAATAAATCTTAAGCCAATGAAAATAATTATTTTGAGATTTCCATTTCACTTTAAGTTAGTACCCAAACTAAGAATCACGACACTATGTGGTATAAATTTGCATCCCATTTCTTCGCCAGTTTCTTTTCTGCTTGCAGACTTTCATTTCTACTTTCAGTTACATAAATATCTCTGTTCAGTTATTTTTGCATATTCTTTATTCCACTCTTTGTCTTCTTTCAAGAAACTTTTTCTTAACAATGAACACATTTTCTTGCAAATGACATCCAAAGTAATGATGTCTTTAAATTATTGGACCAATGTATTATTAGCTTCATACTTAGCTGTAAATAAATATCTGAGTTTTTTAGTAAAATACAATATAGTCTTATTGCATTCAATACAGATAAAATTCATTTTTGTGTACCTGATAGTGACAGGAAGTTCAAAGCAGAATGAACAACACATAATAAAGAGGCATTTGCAGCAATCAATTTGCTCAATGAACTAGTACAGAAAATCTGACTAAAAGGCGGTGTGATCTGTGGCTGTTTTTTCTAATGTTTTAATTAATTTACATCATGAATAAACTTTACAAGTTTTATACATCAATATATTTTCAGTCCAGGTTTTTAAAAATTCAATGAGTATGTCTACATTTTCAAAATTTCATAACTTTTCTTTCATCCTATTAATAGAAAGTAGGGGGAAAAGCCAGTAGTTTAACCATACTTCATCTGAAAGACATTAATTGAAAATGCCAATAATGGTATTTGCTGTTTTATATTTTATATTTATGTGATAGGTATGGACTTCTTTCATAATAAGAAATGTGAAAGAAAATAATTTGTGATATTTCAGTCATTCTATGATATGGAAGTTCACAGTCACTAAACAAAGAAACTAAAACTCACAAAAATGTAAAATTTAAAAACAATATGACAGCCTGCAACATATTACTTCATCAGTCACAACACTCCTAGGCCCTCAAGTATTCACGCTTTGTGAATATGACGGCTGTGTTGATAATCTTAACTTGTGGAAAGGCTGGAGATTCAAAAAGAGATTTTGCATAATTTACCACCACATAATAAAGTAGACATCAAAACAATATGGTTTAAATAGCTATTGCTAATTTTTTAGTACATGATAAAGACATATGGGCTTGGGTAAAGAGAAGTGATTTACTATGTATTCTTCAATTGCTAAATTCCCCAGTCAACATTTTCATGAGGCCCACAAAACATGACTAATCCCAACACAAATAGTAAGCATAACTGACCTAACATGAAGCTAATTTATTTTTCCATAATTTTAATAAAAATTCCTATTTTAAACTCCCTTAAAAGTTCCAGATTTTTATTACTTACAGAATAAATGTTTTGTCATGTTTTCTTATTTGCAGAAGAAACAAATGATGAGAACAAAAGACAAAAATAAACGAGAATGTTCCTCTTCATAATTATAACTACTAATCCAGTGATAATTGGTTTTCAAACAGAAACATATTTTCTACATCCTGTAATTTGAATATTTGTTATTTTAATGTTATAAACAATACAGAATATAAATGAGATATATTCAAAATATAAATTATTCGAGTCAGACAATTTCACTTAATTTAATCACTCACAGTATTTCTATTTTCATCAATACTATTTTATTTAATACCGTGATTTATAGTATTTGGTAAAATTAAGTGAACTCTAATATTTTAAACTTAGTAATATAGATTATTGTGTTGCTTTGATACTTCAGAAAAAACATCAAAAAGTGTATCTTACTATGAAGGTCATTTTAATGAAACTGCTTTTCAGTAATATAGCATTTGTTTTTATTTATTTTAAAAACCAGTTCCTGAACTCTAATAATACAGCATTTGATGTATCACTATGAGTCATTTCATTTGACAGAGATTAATATTTTAGGATATTAAAATTTTTGTGACTTTTTACTTACATTTTTTCTTTGGAGGGGAATTAAGTACATGTAAGCAGTGAAATCCTGTTTTCTTTAACTTAAAATTGTCAATAGGTGTTGTTCTTGAAACATTCCAAATGCGCAAAACACCCACTTGAGAATCTGGCCAATCACCAAAAAATCAAATATGAATAACCTTTTTTGTTACAATGTATAGACCTAAAAATAACACAAAGTCTTCATCCTTTGAACTATAATAAACAGTAGTGCAATAAAGAAACCAGTGGAATGCAATTTAACTTTTAAATTTTCAACATGTTTATATTTTTATATTATATTCAAAGGGTTAGAAACTGCCTGCCATACCAGTTTCCCTCCATAAAGATCATTATAACAATTTACTCACAAACCACTCCATTGGCATACATTTGTTGTAGAAAATTGTCAGCCATAAAAACTATCTATTTCTAATGTGTAATAACCCTCCCTTTTTTGAAACACTTGTGGTCTTCTTCATTGCCCACTATCAGCAATATCAAATATATCTCAAGATCAATTAGAAAGTCTTCTTCCTTCCAAAAATCCCACCTTAACACAATTGCCTTAGAGAATAATCTGTCAGTTCTTCAAACAATCAAAAGTAGAATTACCATAGGACATAGCAATTCCATTCACCGGTATATACTCAATAGAATCACAGTAGTATGTCCACCCCAAATTGTATATAAATGTTCACAGCAACATTATTTAAAACAGCATAAAGCTGGAAATTAAAAAAATCTATGAATTATAAACAAAATCTGAAAAACTCAATATACAGGCATACTATCCAGCCATAAAAAGAAATAAAGTGCTAATGCATGTTATGACACTAAAAAACCTTGAAATCTTTGTTACAGGAAAGAATCAAGACACAAAATCATATAGAATAATTTCAGTTACAGGAAATGTCCAAAGTAGGCAAATCCACAGAGGTAGAAATTAGAATATGTATTGGTGTGCCATTAGCTGTAAGAGTTATGGAACATAGCTGGCATTAGGTATAGGGTTGTTGGGGAATCCTCACATATTCTGATAGTGGTAATAACTACATCTTTGAATATACCACAGAACGGTATCCTTTAAAAATGGTGAAATTTATCAATATGTAATGTTCATCTCTTTCACAATAATGGATATATTTTAAAACTTGCATGCCTATTATTCATTAAAATGAATGAAATAAATGACAACTGAGACACATAAATGAAGAATATATCCATGTGTAAATTAAGGAATAAGGATGCAAAAAATTCCTTTAAAAATGTTGACAAGATAAAGAATCCTCATTCTCTTCCACTAAGCAAATATAGGAAGTATTTACGTAATAGTTGACAGTACTCTGTTTCTTCTGAGGTCTCTCCCTGAAACTAAGTAAATGGTAACTTTACATAGTCATTTAATTTCTAGTTATTATACCTAAAATTGTCCCATTTTCTTACTGTTTATTACTATTTACCTTTCCTCCTTCTCTTATAATTAGTAAATCAGGAAGGAGCATTCTTTCAAATCATGGCCATGAATTCTATGTTACTTTCAACTTACATTGAAAATAAGCACATTCAGTCCACATAACCATATGTAGTCATGTAGTCACAGGCTGTTAAAATTATTAGTGACACTAATAAAGCTCTTCATCTAGTCAGACGTTTTTATGTTCTGTATGACTATCATTCAGTCCTACCTGACATTGAACTTTGTCCTTTGTGTACACACAAGCACACACTCATACATTTGCGTGTCCATACAAAACATATGGCAAATATATTGGCATTGAAACCTGGAGCACTGGGCCTTAACTTCATTCTAATTTGTAATTACATGAATGATATCATATACATTATTATTAGTTATTTATTAGAATAAATCATATTTGAAACAAATAATAGTAAGTTTCATAAAGAGGCTGGAAGTATAGAACAGAGGATAAAGCACTTGCCTAGCAAGCTAAAGCTCCTGCAGTTCGATCCTCCAGAAGCATATACGCCAGGTATGACGGTGCCCAGCCATAATCTCAGCACTCGGGAGGCTGAGGCAGGAGGATTGCTGTGGGCCCAAGGCTATCTGAGTTCAGGACTTACCTGGGCTACAGAGCAAGAACCTATCTCTTTTTTTAAAAAGTCTTACACAAACTGACCAATAAAAGATTATAATTTCCTTAATTGAAGGAAAAAATAGGCACACTTAAAATCCTGAGGAATATAGGCAAATTTACCTCCAGTTATAAACATGCCAGGAGCACTGGGAACCCAGGCTAAGCACTGGACAGAAGCTGCTGCACTGGGAAAATTAAAGGTTGTTATGCAATACAGTGATTCGGAGTCCACTAGACGAATTCCATAATGCAGGTTAGCTACAAGTAGATAATCAGTTGACAGTGGGTCCCATTCTAGAGCTGTAATTGGATCTTCTTCATCTGTTCCTTCAAGGGATTCAGGTTTCAGAACATGTTTCTGATTTTTATTACCTATTAAAAGATAAGTAAAATACTTCAAATAAGTCACAAAAAGTCAATAATTTAGATCACACTAATTTTCTCATGGAACACCAGCCAATGTCTGAGAATACAAATCTGGTATTTTAATGCAGAAGGTGAAGCACTATTCATGTGTGAATACTAGGGAGTTTGTTTGTCCTATGGACAGATTTAATCGTTCTCCTTCAGCAATCTTTAGGGTCTTTAATATTTCTCATATTTGTTATTGATAAGCTGTACACAAAAGATGCAGATAAATAATACAGTTGATCTTGCCAACAACAAATTTCAATAACTTGAAAACAGAGGAATGGGGAGGGCTTATGAAGATATAGAATGTAAGGGAGCAATTGAATGCATGGACTTTAGCTAGCTACGTGGGATCAAATCTGCATTCCACCACCACTTTTTAGTCTTAGATATATAATCTCTGTGTGCCAGTTTTTGTTTTCATTTTTATATTGGAGTGCATAACAGCAAATGTTTGTAAGAAAGTTAAATAGTTGATTTAGGTGTTTAGAACAGTGAGGTATGGTATAAATAGCATTTAATTTTTCATCTGTATCATTTGCACTGATAATTCATAACTCACTATGAATATAATAGTACAAACAGGTGACTGAAGAAGAGCAGAAGGAGAAAGAGGATTGTCAGAAGTTTCCTTTGTGCACATTATATACACAAATGGCTATAATGGAAAAATATGCTTATTTGATGAACTACAGGGAATCTCTGCTGAGACAGTCTTGGCCATCTCAAAACAGAGGCAAGGAAACATTCAAATTTTAGAGAATGCAAACTTATCAAAATATCAGGTAGATATAAATATTAAAAATAAAGTGTTTATTAAATACACATGACTAAAAGATATCGTAGCTCTTGCTGTAAATTCGTAATTGTGTATTGTCTGCCAACATTTTAAGATCTTAAAAGCAAAAATAGATGGTTCAATGGATACATAAAATATTTGTATAGTGAATTTAAAATTTCTGTCATTTCTGGTTAGAAATTCTATTTACCAGGATTTGTTATTCTTTGAATACAAAGTTGACCTTGAATAATAGTCACTTACTTAGAATTTTTGAATATAAACATTGGAGTTGGATGTGAGATTTCATTTACATGGTTTTATCTAAATTTTGAATCTAAGCATCAAGAAAAGTTTTTTCTTTACCAAAAAGCATGTACCAAGCTATTTGTTTTAATAATAATAAATAGAAATACATTCAATCATTACAAAGTTGAGAAAGATAAAAAAGACTTTATAGTCAAGATTTACTAGCCTTTTCTTAAGTAAATTTTAAGTATTTGCTTTTTCCAGTTAATGCTTATGATTTACTGAAAATATTCCAGAAAACAAAATTCATTAAAACACCAACACAAAACAAGATTTTATAATGTTAATATCATTTCTCAGTCATGTTGCTCTAAATCTTACAGTCAAATTCATAATAAATTCATCATTTTATTCTCCATTTGGTGTCCTGATAATTTTATTACAAAAGACAGAAAAGGAATCTATAAAATTTTACAGCCAGTCATCAGAACAGCAGATAATACTATTTTTATTTATATACACTATAAATGTTCTTTTATTATACAAAATCAAGCAAGGTGTGTTGTAAGGTAAAGAAAGAGCAAATGATACGAATAAACCAGTAAGAACATGAAAATGACAATCTGTACATAGAAAGAAACACGAAGAGCAGGGTGCACTGAAGTTGAAAAAGAGTCAATTTACAATCATATAGCTGTTAAATTGAGATTACTTAAACAAAAGAGGAAAACATCAAAAAGTTACACATTCCATACTGTTCACAGGGTAAAAACAGAATTAAAATAAAACAAAAACAGTTTTTCCTACAACTAAGATCAGAAATAAAAGTTTTCAGTATGATTTCAAAAGGCAGACATACTGTTATACAGGGGTGATGTGAAAAACATTTCTAAAATTTAAAAATGTAAATTTGATTAATATATACTCATGGGATAATAAGTAACTACATAAGGGTAATTCAATTTTAACATTCCTATAATGACCATAAAAAAGTTCTGTGATAGGTTTAAAAATGCAATCTGAAATATCTGAAGCAGTTTCCAATTTTTTTTGTTTGTTGCCCTGGAGTCTTTTCAGGAAAAATTTTACATGAAAATACAATATATAATTCAGAATAAAAATATCCTTTCCAGGTTGAAAGATAGCAGAAGCTTTAAAGCACAAGTAGATCAACAGTCAAGCCGGTCTACCTGCAATGCATACACACAAACAAATAAATATATGAAGGACAATTAAGAAAGCACACATTTAAAATAGTAGCTGAACCATAGCTGTGCAGTTTTCCATTGATATATTTTTAACTGAAAGAGAGAGAAAGTCTGGACAACAGAGAGCTTTGAAGTTGCTGTATCCTGCCAGAACCTGAAGGACAGAAATCCCATGTTTTAAAACAGGGGTAGAAGCAAGTTTGATGAAAAACAGTAACAAAGAAAGTGATACTAACAATTCTTCATAAACATAGAATTCTAACAATACCAGCATTAATGCTGACAGTCCCAAAGTTTTGAACTACGGTAAAGTTTCTGTCATGATCCATTAGTTCATGTCTATGTAAAAGCAAAATAACTAGTTGAAGTATATCTTTTCTACTACCTCATCTATATTAATTTCTAAATAAACCTTATGGAATAAATGAGGTTAAGAAGTATGTATGAATTACTATGACTTGAAATGTTTATGCTCTTTTCTTCCAAAAACAAATATTCAATTCCTAATTTCTGGTATCTCTGGTGTCACAGGGCAGGAAGCATAGGCCTTAATTGTGACTATTGAGAAAACTAATTTCTCAGCAAAATGGATGGGAATATTATTCTTACAAAGGATATAAAGGTATCTATTTAATTTAAGTAAGAATATGGGTAAAACATCTAGGTTATCTGTACTTGGGTTAAAATATTAAAAGCTTGCACTCAAAGTAGATCTCTGCATTTTCTGCTTCTTAGAGAGTCAAAGTTGATGAGACAGAGTTTAATTTGTGATAAGGATTACATTGTTGATTTCTTCTCTGTACAAGATAGTAGGTATCTGCTATGGTTTGGCTCTGGGGATCCCCCTATAAGCCTCACTTATTTGTATGTAGGGGGATAACTGTGCAACCTTGTACTGGGGGGAGGTAGGGCTGAGCTGGAAGGGGCAGATGCTTGGGGTTTGATCGACAAGGTTGTGTCAGTTTGAGATTGGGGGTTGCACCTGGCAGAGCCTTCAGGTTTGTTATAGATACGTGGGCTAGCAATTGAAAGAGGGACACCCACCCAGCTTCAAGTAAAAGGAGGGAAGAAGAAACATTATTACAGCTTCTTCTAGGGAAAGCTTTAGCTTTCCTAGATTCTTCAGACATCAGCTTAGCTCCTACTTCACTTATTTTCTATTTGCCATGCTGTAAGCAGCTCACCAGCCTCTGCCATGTGCCTCCACCATTGCCACCTGCCCACGAATCAAGTATGAGAGACCTTCTGAAATTGTGAGCTAAATTAGTCTTTCTTCCCTTAAGTTTTGATGTCAGATATTATGTCTCAGCAGTGAGTAAGTAACTAAGACAGTATTTAGTAAGCCATGTGTTTCTCTAATATTTGTCTTGAGGTATTATTTGGTTATACAAATCACCTACAGTTTTATATGTAATATGCAAGATTCTTAAAATTATATAATACAGTCATAATTGCTTGAATGTGCCAAAAAATTGACCGAAGTGTTCAGCTATTTGACTAGCAAAGGCCACAGGGGTCATTGTCATGAGCTGGTGAAATGGGCTTTGATACTTCTACACTGTACTGGATGGTTTATAGTTCTGTTAGACCCACAGAGAGGTGGTACCTTAGTTACTTTCTCATTGTTGAGACAAATACTTGATATATACAACTGTAGTGAGGAAAGATTTATTTCAGCTCACAGTTTCAGAAGGTCACAGTTCATTCACCAAACGGTGGCTGGAAAATAGTAGAATCGCATAGGGCCAGGGCCAGAGATAGAGCCAGAACAGGAGCTGGAGCCAAAGCCAGAGCTCCTCAAGGAATGGCAGAACAGAGCCAAGTAAGAGAGGAAAGGAGAAACCAGTATACACCCCTCAAGGTGAAGCCCATTTCCAGCCATGCCCCACCTCCTAACAATCAATTGGTACATGTGGCTTCGGGGAGACACTCCAGATCCAAACCACTACAGATGGGGAAAAATGCTCAGTAAACTTATTATTAAGCCAAAACACACCTTTACTGTTTTTAACTTCATTCATCTCAAGTGCTTGTTTCAGTAACAGAAAGACTAATTCACGTATGTAAACCTGAATGTGTATCTATTTTGTTTCGATTTGTTTTGAGACAGGGTCCCACTCTGTAGTCTAGGCTGGTCCTAAATTTACTATGGAGCCCAGGCTGACCTTGGACTCATGGCAGTCCCCCTGCCTCAGACTCTTGATTGCTGGGATCACAGGTACACACTACCATGTTCAGGTTAAATTTTGCTGTAGAATCGAACTGAGGGCCTTGTGCTTGCTATGCAAGCTCTTTAACCGCTGTGTCATTCCTTCAGCCCCCAGAAAATAAATCTGTTAAGAAAATTATATTTTTTCACCACATTTCACTGTTTTACTTCCATACAGGAAAGAACACATTTCAAGTTTGTGGAAAGCTGCATGCAGTTTACAGTGATAATGTATTAACAAGAACCTCAGTGCCAAAAATGATTCACGAAATTCTGTGCTAGTTGTTTTGATCTCAATGACACTCTTCAGTTAGGGAGGACCACCAAGGTTGATGATGATTTAAAAGACAAATTAATTAAAATTCTTACCTGGCTGAAAAATTGATAGACTTCCATCAATGTGACCAAATGCAACTTTTCCCTTTTTTTGGGTATGCCACCTGAATATACAGATATCAGACAAAAAACTATGAGCATCTTTGTGCACAGTCACTCCACTATCTGGTCCTGAGATGGTCCAAATGAAAAGTGGGCCTCTGTGGGAAACAAACGCTACAGCATCATCTACATTCCAGCACCAGCTGAGAGAGGCAGGTATTCCTGGAATAAATTAAGAAAGATACATATTATAAATACATGGTATAAGGTTGTACCATTAAATATTGACTGTAACACATATCTCTAAGACAAATTAAATTCAAATAATACTAAAATGAGCATGTGCTTTTTGTAATCAAAAGAATTTATAGCATTTTTATTTCAATAGACTATTTATTAAATAAATGCTTTTATGTTTACTTGTAAGATTTTCTCTAAGTATCCTAGGTGTACAGGTACTGTGGGATAAAATAAAAATTTTAAATATCAATTAAGAGAGGGATTAAATGTGTAAAATTTATAAAAAGATTTAACAAAAACAATATTAACATCTATGTCCTTTCAGGAGCTTAGATTCAAATCCTAGATTTGCCTGAGATGAGCAAAACAAATTACTTCCTCAACCTTTACTTCTTTATCTTATAAAATGAAGATAACAATAAGAATATCTGACCATTTCTTTCATCTGAATGTTAAGAAAATGATATGTAACAGTACCTGTAAAATACTTTTTAAATTGTAAGATGGAATGCAAAAGGTAATTGTTAATGTTGCTACTAATATAATCAAATAAATTTATACAAAATAAATATTAAGGGAAATGTGTGACCCAAAAGACAGATTATAAAATCTTTCAACCTAGATACATTAATTAACATCAGAACCATCAACTGAACATATCAGATCAAATGTTAGGGCTCTGGAATAAATTTTTAACTAGCTTCTCTAAATGACTATAATATATAGCAAGGTTCGTGAACCACTAAATTATTATCCTAAAAAGAAACTGGACCTGAATTACATTTTGAAGGAGAAACACAGCTTTAACTATGGAGTAAAAGTCTCTCCAGAAGAGAAAATGACATGAATAGAGATATAGTGTGGAAGCTGTTAGTTTATAGTAAGTTCAGTCTATGTGTTCCAAGAGAAAGATGATGGTACTGTAATGCAAGGAGTAAACAAAATGGGAACTCCATAAATATCTGTTGAGTGAATATATGAATGAGTACATGATAGGGACAATAAAAAAGGTGATGTGTTTTCAAGAGATATGGACGGAAGTAGAACTTCCCCCAAAAGAAGTTACTTTGTGTTAATACAACACAGCAAAACTGAAAGATAACAGAATGCTGGCTTTCTAAATGTACATTAGAGAAAACTAGGAAAGTGAAGGAATGAGAAATCATGTGAAATAACCATAAAAATATTTTATTGTGGCTTACTATGTATAATTACTTCTAATAGTTCTGTAAATATCAACTAATTTAATTTTTCCAAAAATATTATGAGATAGGTAAAAAGTATTGTTCTTCACTTTTACTAGAAGTATCACCTTTTAAAGTTGGTGGCAATTTTAACAATTTAAAATTGAACAAACCAATATTTACTTTCATCTAAATGCATTGTTTCATTATTAGAAGAAGGTAAAAAATACAGAAGAAAGACTGATATCAACTACATTATGAGGAGATTGAGAAAAAAGTTCACTTAAGGCAAACTTCTATTTATCTGACTAAATCCAAAAATCTAGTCTAAGAATTTGAAAAGAAGATAACCACAATTACAATGATCAAAAATTCTCATGATTTTTGCAAACAAAACATCAAGGCTTTTCATTCAAGGAAAGATATTTGGAAGCAGCATTGGAGAATAATTAATTGGTCCAGGAAATTTCTCAGGGAAAGAAAAAAGATGTAGAATTATAAAGCTTTTTATATTTAATTATTCAATGGCTATTAATAAGATTTAGTTAATTGATATCATGGTGTTAAGCTAGAGCATATACAGCTGATGAATTAAAAATAACTCCTACCACAAATGAATATAAGATGTTTGATGATAAAGTACTGACTGAACTAGGTAAGAACAGAATAAAAAGTTGTCTAGTCTGTACTTTTCCATAACACTTAGAAAATAATGCAGATTATTTGTATGTAATACTTTTAATTTATTCAAATAAATGTGAAAAACTAAAAGAATATTATGTTATTTAAAATTAATTGCTCAGCATTCAGGGAGGTTGAGGCAGCAGGATCACAAGTTCAAATGCAATATGGCCAATATGGTGACTTAGCAAGATCTTGTCTCAATTTAAAAAATTTTAAAAAGCAAAAGCTTCTAGTTCAACCTCTAGTACCAGCAAATCGGTTAATTAATTAATGTCACATACAAGTGGCTTTGAGATATTAGGAAAATATACTGCTTATTGGTACAAATGATACTGGAGCAACTTTTAAGATATGTGGTTAGAGGATAAATAGGTATGACTAGAAAACATGAGAAGATACAAAAAAATCTTGAATGAAATTATCAATTATTTCTATATCAGAGAGCTTGGTATTACATATAATTTGTCTTTTCTCATCAATGTACTGAAAATTTTACACTTAATTACATTATTGGAAGTTCAGTGTGTAGCAGACTTTTCAAAATATTTTTTCGTCAGTAGCAACGTTATTCATGGTCTAATACACTGATGATTTGCAAGTGAAAATATATATGACAATATATATGAACAACATATATATGTATGAAAAAAATTATATGACAACATATATGAACTTGGGCATAAAATTCACATTTTTCTAGTTGGAAGTAAAGCCTCTTTTGAAAATTTTGAAGACAAGAGTTGAATTTTAAAAAGGCATTTTATTGTTATTTTCAGTCTTCTTAATGGCCTAAATATAAAAAGACAAGTAAAAGTAGTAGTATGTGAAATGTACCTATGGGTTCCAAAAGGCATTATTACTCTTACAGAAGCAAATTTAAAGATAAATGTCTATGAATCCTTAATATTAGTTTACACACTGAGAAAAATATTATAAGAAATTTTGAACAAAACAAAGTTCATTAGACTGCCTGCTATGATTTAGATTTGGAGTCCCTGCAAAACCTCATGGGTTTGGATGCAGTGCAGTAACTGTGGAACTCTGCACTGCTGGAAGGTAAGCCTTGGCCAGTAGGGGAGGGTCCTTGGGGTTTGATCTGAAGAGATTGTGTCAATTGGTTGAAACTGGGTATGGAGGAAAGGCACACAGGAGAGCTTTCAGTGTGTGTTATTGATCCTGGATCAGAAAGAGAAGGAGGGTCATTCAATGTGGGTGTGGGAAGGCCAACTGGCAGCTAGAAGTAATCAAAGTAAGAAGAAACATTATTACAGCTTCTTCTTGGGAAAGCTCTAGCCTTGCCTGAGTCTCCAGACATCAACTTGTTCCCCATTTCACTTGGTTCCTACTTCTCTTATCCCCTGCCTCACTTGGCTTCTCTCTGCTGTGCCATGAGCAGCTCTCCAGCCATTGTCATATGATTCCAATGTTGCCCGCTTCTGATAAATGAACAATTTGAGACTTTCTGAAACTGTGCACTAAAATAATTTTTCCTCTCAGGCTGTGGATATCAGGTATTCATAAAATATACCTGTTATGAATATACCTTTTATATTGTTGAGTTTAGCAATAACCATTTTTGTTCTGTAGCATGCAAAATGATGACAGTAACAAGTAAGCAAATAAGACACATCTATGTCTCTGTTTCCTATCCCAAAGTTATTTTCATAATTTATGGAGAATAAGCTGCACTTGGACAATATTTCCAGCAGTAGTTTACAAAACCAGCTCAGAAAGAGTGAATTATAGTGACATTTAACACAGAAAAATAATAAATTTTACCCTCATTATGAAGTAAGATTAAATATGACTTCCCAAAGTTAAGTAGAAAAAGGATGATATTATTTATAAAGCTTATTTGTATGAACGCAGACACACACACACACACACACACACACAGACACACACACATACATTTATTTACTGCAGTACTGGTGACTGAACCCATGACCCTCATGTAATGCTTCATCCAACTTTTTGCTATTTTTTAATTTTGAGTCAGACTCTCTGTTTATGCTAAGTAATCCAGGCTGGGCTTGAATTTGTGATCCCACTGCCTCAGCCTCCCAAAGTACTGAGATACAGGTATGTGTTACCTGTTGAACTAGAAATTTCTATCATGACCAAATTACACATGCGAGCATGAAACCAGCTTAACAGTATAACAAATATGCACACAGAAGTGTTCTTGTACACAAAGATTGGAACAAACTAAGTAATAGGCAAACTCGTTACTTGTCTCATTAAAACTTCTACCTGTATTTATTGTGAAAAATTTATATAATACTTAAACATCAACAAAATTATTTTAAGGATTATATTTTTAGTTAATCATATTTTGAAATATAAATATTTCATGAAATTTAGTCTTAGTTTTCTTTACATGCACACAAGAATCATAACATGGAAATGTATTATTGACAAAGGTTAATAATATAAAGTCTTAAAAGACTACTTTGAAACTTAAATAATAAACTATAGCACTTGTTGAAACAAATATTTTGTTCAATTAAAATGTATCTATTATGAATATACCTTTTGTATTGTCGAGTTTAGCAATAACTTTTTGTTCTGCAACATTCCAAATGATGACTAAATTATCAGTACTGCCACTTGCAAAAAGATCAGGGTTATGTGGACACCAAGAGATGGCTGTGATTGTTTTTTTATGTTCAGACATAATTGCATAAAGTTTGAATTCATTATAACGGTGATCCAACTAAAACAAAACATATGAAACATTTTAGTGCTCCTTTGTACATAATATACTATCCATTAAAGATCACATTATAAAAAACAAAAGCTACATATGTAAAAATTAGTTCACCTAATAATAAAGGTATAAGCACATCTCAAGCCTTCATATACATTTACATATATAAAAATCAGCTGAAAGAAACCAGCTGAAGAAAAAGAATTTAAATTGACAAAAATGTAAGTTTTACATTTAAATATACATAGTAGTACAGAGCTTTATTAACTTTTCCATAGCTATTTATTTATTTATTGAAGGCTTAAAAAAAACCTCTTGGTTTTGAAATATTTTTGAAATTTTCACTTTTAAAATTTTAAGTTAATTGGCTGGGGGCATAGCTCAGTGGTTAAAGCACTTGCCTAGCATTGAAAAACTCTGGATTTAGTTCCCCAAGACAACATGCAAGTTAGTTGGGCACAGGTGGTACATATCTGTAATTCCAGTGCTTGTGAGATTGAGATAGGAGGATTGCTGTGAGTTCAAGGCCAGCGTGGGTTTCATAGTGAATTCAGGACTACCCTCAACTATAGATGAAGGCCCTGGCTTAAAACAAAACAAAACAAACAAACAAACAAACAAAAAAAAAGAATTTAAGTTAATTAATCTAATTCTTTATTTTGACATTATTAAAATGTTCACTGATGCCAGAACAATGATTTCATTGTCCCATTTGAAAAATGTTTCCGAATTTTAAGGAGGGCATTATGTTGTGTGAAGAGCCGGACTTACTTTTTCCTATTCCATTTGCTAATGAGCCTTCATTAATTACTAAACTAATTAGTCATTTTAACATTTTATATTGTATAGGTTGGGTTGGTCTTTTTATTGTCGTAACTGATTGTTTTCCTTTAACATAAAATGAACTTTTCATTGTGTTATTGCAAATCTTTATAATCATATTAAATACTAAAATAAGCTTTCTTTACCCATATATTTGTAGAAATGTCTTCCTAATGTGAACTTCAGTGCCCTACATGATCAAGCCACTGTATTTTCCAGGTTCTTCTGGTTCATTCTGAATTGCTTCTCTAGTAAGGCACAGTTACTTCTGTATTACGGCCTTACGCTTGTTGTTCCATTAGACTCTAATACTCTTCCCACTGACTTGCTCAGGGCTATTCATTCATCTGTTTAGTTCTGCACTCAAAAGCACGTGTTCAGAGAGATGTTTTCAAACTGTGACACCTAAATTCATAACATTCCCCAAAACCCACGCTTTGTATCATACCATCTGTTTTTTACTTTTTGTTAGCACTTTCTCGATGAAAGACTGGTGTACTCAGAAATGTTGTACCTGTTCCTGCCCTTTCACAATCTCTTTAAAATTTTGAGACAGGTTCTCTAAATTTTCCAGTCTGGCCTTGAATTTGTGATCCTTCTACCTTAGCTCTCCAAGTAGTTGAGACTACAAGAGTGTGCCACTATGCCCAGGTATTTATTTATTTTATGACATCTCATTGTTTTCTGCTTTTCCTAAGAATAAAAGTTCCACAAGAAGAATTTGACTGGTTTCTTAATAGTTGCATTTCTAATGTCAAATAATGTCTGCTCAATAAAAGAGGCTCAGCTGATATTGAAAGAACAATCCCTTATGCTACATGTTTATCACTGAAGTAACTTCTAATTTTTGCTGTCACATAGAATGCTACAGTGAATATCTTTGTACCTAAGATGTTAATTAATGATCTAATTATTTCCTATGGCTTTCTCTTTTATAATTTCTTTCTCTTTTTGGTAATCTTTAGATTTTCTTGAACAATTTTAATGAAAGCATTATAAAAGATGACACAATACTATTGTTTTCAACTAACTAGCACTACAACAATAATAATCTTAAGTTGGCCTATATAAATACATAATTTGTTTTCACATATTTAATAGTGAATAGCTTTTGAACTTTATTCAACAACTTACTTGTCACTGATATGAGTATACAATAAAACAATCTGTTAGAAATTCCAGAAACTCAATAGAAGAATCTAAACTAGAATAAATTTTGAAGAAGGTACATTCTACATCAGTAACCTACATAACTTTTGCCACACATATTACCATATAATAGCTATAAGTGTATTATAAAGTATTGAACAATTTCAATAGTAGGAATCAAGTTATTAATGGATTCCTACTAGATTTATAGCTTAGTGTTATGAAGTGAAACTATGCTGTTACATTAGGATGGGTTATAAATTACTATTATACTATTTTAATACAATATGTTGGTGGATAAAAATTCTGACTAAATAAAAATATTAATGTGATTTAAGACTGTTATTTATTAATTCAGGGAAACCTGATAATATGTCATTGTCATTGTCTAGTGTGGGACAGATTATTGAACTTGGACTATACAGTGTACACTGACACAAAGTGCTATGTAATAAGCATTTCCCCTGAAAATAATTATAACATTTTCAATTTATGAAGCGTAATTTTCAAAGCACTTTACTTTAGATGAATACATTTAAAACAGTATTTATTACCATGACTTTAACATTAATGAAACCCTTGGTAACTGTATATTGGAATATTTTGAAACAAGCTGTTACAGTTGACAATAATGAACTATCACCTGAGTTAATTTATGTTAGCTTTTAAATCAGAGTACATTTTAGTTTGTTTCCATTTTTAATGAAATATATATATATTTCATTGGTTTTTATATTTATAATTTTATGTCATAAAATATCAGACACATACAAACTTGAAAAAATTGAATCCTGTCTTTCTTCCTCAATTCAATTTCTTATTACTCTTTATCTCTGAGATTAACAGCTTGCCTTTCCTAGTAAATTCCTCTTCTTTAGAAAGAAATAAAAGACAAGAAAATAGGAACTTAGGGAAAGAAGTTTTACAGAGGAAATTTGGGGGTGAGAAGTTTGGGAGTACTTGCAAAGTATTAAGCACATAGATGAGAGAAAAAGGAGAAATTTAAAATATTGCGTTTTATCTTACCAAAGTAGCAAGTTATGCTGAGCTCACTTTTATTGCTCAGACTATAGAAAACTTTATCCTATGTTGTAGAAAATGAATTGTTTCATGGATTAATATAATCATATCTTATATTTTCAATCAAACTATAGCACTAATGTTAAAGAACTAATAACGTAGTAGTGAAAAGAAATGACTTAAAATATGACTATTTTACTCAACGAGTTTCACAATGAAAAAAAGAGTAAGTCTGTTAATTGTGGGCATTTAATAAAGGCTACTAAGTGCCAGAACTGTATAAAACTTTAAGAATACAAAAATGAGGATGACTCATTAATATTAAATAGAACTATGAACAAAAACTACTTTGTGAAATCCTTAATTAATAAATAAGATTAAAAAGCAGAATTTGAAAAAAAAACCCTTTGTTTCTTCAGGTGAGGAAAAGTGAAGAAATATCTATTAGAAGGGCCATGTAGGCAAACTGAAAAATTAGTGAAAGCAAAGCAAGATATGAAAGAGTCTGCGACATTTTCAAAAATACAGATGGTTTGGTAAATCTGAAACACACAGAGAAAAACAGAGGTAGGATTATCACAAAAGACCTTGGAATTCATTGAATTCATTCAATGTTAAATTTGGATCTGAAATTCAAAATAAGTAGGGCTAAAAAATTTAAATTTAGATTTACATTATAGATGATTGATTACAACAAAGTATGAATTATAGGGAAACAAATTAGAGGTAAAGAAACTATTAAGAGAATATTTCAATAGGTCAGATGAGATCAAAATGAAGAAGATATTGAAAGATAAATACCAGAATCACTCTTGATTACCAAAGGCATAGAATATATGTAGAACACAGAGACAAAGATGACTTGCATATTTTGGTATAGATGAAAGGTTAGCAGGGTTGGTTTTTTTTGTTGTTGTTGTTTTGGTTTTTTGGACACAGAGTCTCACTCTGCAGCCCAGGCTGAACTTGGACTCACTGCAATCCTCCTGTCTCAGCCTCCTGAGTGCTGGCATTACAGGCATGCACCACCATGCATAGTTTATGTGGTGCAGGAGAACTGAACTCAGATACTTAGCACTTGACTTAGCATTTGTTAAGCAAGAGCTGTAACTGCTGAGCGATTTCTCCAGCCTGGCAGGTGATTCTTGAAATTTTGATTTTGTGTTTAAAGAGAATGACTGAAAAAGTAGTGCACAAAAATCAGCTAGCTTTATATATATTAAAAATGAACAATCTGGACAGAAAATTTAAAAAAAAGCTTTATATAACATCAAAAATAATAAAATACTTAACAGCTTCACCACAGATGTAACAGACTTGTGTAACAAAGAATACAAGGCCTTGCTGAAAGAACCAACGGTACAACTAGTAACACATTTC